>JAECUM010016081.1:0-40492 GCA_016617855.1 Megalonaias nervosa
ATGATTACCATAAGGTTCCAGTGAGAATGATAAGGTTACAGATGAACTAATGGGACATGATTACATAAGATTCCAACAACTTCGCTGAACTGAGTTATTATGAATATCTTTAAATATATACTTTTTTACATTATGAATGAAATCCAGAGTGTTAGGTGTAATTTCAAAATACCACCAATGCTATCTTATTTATGTGAGGCTCTAATTAGAAGGTAACTTAGAAAAATTCACAGTTTTGTGGGATTTTCTGGTATTAGTTTCATCCAAAATCATTACAGACTGGGCTTTGTCATGAAAGAAACTTTTTACAATCAACCTAATCACTTCTGTTCACTTTAATATCCTACACAAAAGCCAAGATGTTGACCTCAATACATGTTTCATTTTCTGTTAAGGCTTAAAAGCTGCTTTTCTGAATGAAATCAACATTCTTCACTGGACAATATATCCAAGAAAACTTTGAGACAAAATAGTAATGATTGTGCATAGGACTACACAAGGATGCAATAAGAGCTGACTTTGAATGGTACTATACTAGAATGCAATAACAGCTGATTTAGCATGGTACTACTATATAATGCAATAACAGCTGATTCGCATTGGACTACTACAGAGTGCAATAACAGCTGATTTAGCATGGTACTACTATAGAGTGCAATAACAGCTGATTTAGCATGGGACTACTATAGAGTGCAATAACAGCTGATTTAGCATTGGACTACTACAGAGTGCAATAACAGCTGATTTAGCATGGGACTACTACAGAGTGCAATAACAGCTGATTTAGCACTGGACTACTACAGAGTGCAATAACAGCTGATTTAGCATGGGACTACTACAGAGTGCAATAACAGCTTACTGAGCATGGAACTATACTAGGATGCAATAACAGCAGATTTTGTGGGGGACTACACTAGGGAGCAATTACAGCTGACTGAGCATGGAACTACACTAAGATGCAATAACAGCTGACTGAGCAAAGAACTGCAACAGGTTGTAATAACAGCTGATTAAGCATGGGATTACACCAGGATGTAATAACAGCTGAACAGGTTTAGCATGGGACTACAACAAGATGTAATAAGAGCCAGCTGACTCAATAAGTGTAGTGTTCCCTGTCAAGTGATATGAAGTCTTTATCAGATATTTAGTTTCACATACTGTCTTACTAATATTTTAAAGTCTTGACTGTGTGTGATAAAATGTCTTCTCAAAAGAATACTTCAGTATTAATGTTAAATAGTTTGGGTCTATTAATGTTTAATCATGCATTGCTTATGGTATTCGAAATGCAGTCTGATTTTGCATTTATTGTAAAAATAAAATAAATGACGTCATCACATTAATAATGGCCGTTTAAGTTTGCCTCAACATAACTGATGAAAAACTGTCTGGCAGTGACAATAATCAGGTCCTGGATTATCATATGAAGTGTTTTCAATCATGGAAATTTAGCGGCAGCTTGAAAAAAATAAATTGTCAATCCACTCAGGAACATAGTCAGACTGTGTTCTATTTATATTTGTCTTTCACCAATCTGCATTCAGCACCTTACATTTGCAGTCTCCGTTTTCTTCAAAATGCATACGTCATTTCGTTTGCATCATTCTTCACAATCAGAATTACCCATTTTGGGGTCTGTACCTTAATGTATTTTGTATTTCAAAACAAGAGGATTAAGTATGAGATTATTCACCTTGTTAACATCTGTCTTCAAGACAATAACATGGCAGCTGGCCAAAAAATCTTGCTTAATACGATAAATTTACCAACGTTGAAAGGTTTTTGCAATTATTGTAATGGAAATCATAATGGGTAGTAGATTGACAACACTGAAAGGTTTTTCTAATCATGGCAAGGAATAGAAATGGGCACTGCCAAAAATTTGCACCACAGTATTCTCCAGCATACCACAATATGTACCACAGTACAAAGCAATTATATTAACGGGCAACAATTCACTGTTCTGGGAGAGGGGACTGCCTTGTTTGTTTAATTTCTGTCTGTCAAAAGCCGGAAAATGTCTTGCTCTGCTTTATAGCAATATAACACCATATTATATCCATAAAATTATTTATACAATATTAATTATCTTGAGATGAAAGAAAAGAAAATTTTTTGGTTCAAAAGGAACTCACAGGCCCTGCTCCCGCCTTAGATTTACTGCCCAGTACCTTACAGTAGATGAATTTCCTATGATTGTATTAATTGTTGTATAATTTTTAATCTAAAAACTGTAACTAAAGTGTTATGGTTAAGCTTACACTATAACTGATTTTATGAAAGACATTGTACTGACTTGACAGAACCTACTGATAAAAATAGGAAGCGTTGATACTGTAGCTTACAATTTTCTAGCTTCACTTAAGATAGGCAGGAAAACTTTGAGTGGGATGCCAACTCCTGGGTACAATATCTATCAGAGAAGGCCAGTAAACATAAAGTACACTTACTCAACAACTAGAAAATATTTAGTGGACTTGAGAAATTATGTAAAGTTCAGACAGAAAACAAGTGTGCTTCTGAAAATTGGAAGATGATTTGCAGTCTTACAAAGGACATATGATTAGCACATTCCTATACAATAGTAAATAACTAAAACATGATTCTTGTCACTGTATTTTGCTTGTTTTTGTTGTTTATATATAATACAAAATTCTTCCAAAAGATGAATTTGGCCAGAATATGATTCACAATATTCCATTTGTACATTGCATTAGCATATGTGACAAGTGTCAATCATTTGATCAAAGGATCATAAATATAATTATATTTGTAATATTTCACTATTACTTTATGACAGATACAGCTGCTTTGTAACAAAAAGATTATTTTTGGGGGGTATTTTGTCATGACTAATGAAAACATGCAGTTAATATCATTAAACTCATAACACAATTCCTTAGGAATTTCCATACATTCTGTACTGATAGAAACTACAGACATACAGGTAAAGTGGATAAGTACCATGGTATGTGCCACCAGAAAACAATATCGGGATAAACTGGTGTACTGGTAATACCACACACCTTTAGTAATGAATATCATAATGGATGGTAGATTGGCAACACAAAAGGTTTTTCTAATTATAGTAATGGACATCATAATGGATAGTAGATTGGCAACATTGAATTCATAATGGGTGGTAGATTAGCACCATTGAAATCATAATGGGTGGTAGATTAGCACCATTGAAATCATAATGGATAGTAGACTGGCAACATTGAATTCATAATGGGTGGTAGATTGGCAACGCTAAAGGTTTTTCTAACTATAGTAATGGACATCATAATGGATGGTAGATCGGCAACACTGAAAGGATTTTCTGATCATAGTAATGGACATCATAATGGGTGTTATGCTGGCAACATTGAAATCATAATGAATGGTAGATTGGTAACACTGAAATATTAATGGATGGGAAATAGGCAACATTGAAATCATAATGGATGGTAGATTGGCAACATCGAATTCATAATGGATAGTAGATTGGCAACATTGAATTCATAATGGGTGGTAGATTGGCAACATTGAAATAATAATGGGTGGTAGATTAGCACCATTGAAATCATGATGGTAGATTGGCAACATTGAAATCATTATGGGTGGTAGATTGGCAACATTGAATTCATAATGGATAGTAGATTGGCAACATTGAATTCATAATGGGTGGTAGATTAGCACCATTGAAATCATAATGGGTGGTAGATTGGCAACATTGAATTCATAATGGATAGTAGATTGGCAACATTGAATTCATAATGGGTGGTAGATTAACACCATTGAAATCATAATGGGTGGTAGATTAACACCATTGAAATCATAATGGATAGTAGATTGGCAACATTGAATTCATAATGGGTGTTAGATTGACTTCATTCCAAAGATGCTGTTGACCGGTTTTGAGAAAGCTGAATCTATTTAAAGGATATTCTGTAGTAATAAAACCATATTTGACAGCAATTAGTTTAGTTAGATTTGAGATGTTGTTTTCAATGTTTTTATTGTTTGTATATTTGTGTGGCTAACTGAAACAATTACTGTGGATTGGCAGGACTTTTATGAGAGAATGCTTTCTTCCCAATTTGATAAAAATGAACAGGTGGCTACAGCAGGATGCTATCTGCATATGTCACTTCCTGAATGACAATGACTGAGCTCAGCAAAAAAATGCCTATGTTTGTGGAACCAACAGGTGAAAGTGGAAGAAATAGGATGACAACCTTTCTGAAAGTGCCAAAATGTGGCTTTCATCACCTCTTCCATGATGAATGAATTAGACAGGCCCATCAGGCAGCAATAGCTTAAACATCTCATGGACTTTAAGTGACAAGTAAACTCTCTTGATAACTAATGCAAATATAGTAGACTGCCAAATAAAAAAAATAAAAACATAATGCCTTAACTGGACATAAATATCTACCTTGCTTATCCCAAGCACAGATACAGTTATGCCTAGAGATCTTAATCTGGGGAGTAGCAACCAATGAAAGCTGGCTTCCTCCTAAAGGAGCCAGATATAGCCCTTTGTATTTCATTATAGTGGTGCATATCACATTATACATGTTTCATATGCTCTATGGATAGGGCATGAAGCTTACTATTCGACAGACACTAAGGCAAACCAGAAAACTTTCTTGACGGTAAGGTTCTCCAAAAGCTTTACTCAAAGGTACATACGAGGGTTTAGTAGGAGACCACAAGACACAAAAAAGATTTCATTTAGGCATTAGAGAGTGTAACACTAGTCTCTGCAGTTCAAAATACCTGATAAAATTTGTTAACTGAAAATCTGCCCTAACGGCAGGGCCTTTTGGGCATTGATGAATGGTGCACAATCGCCCTTAATGGTAGAAACTGAGCATTTTATCTCCTTGAAAAAAAAAGAAAATAAGCCACTGTGCTAATAAAGGAACAACTAGGATCAAGATGTTTTCTACGACACTAAGCACAAACAATTCTCCATTTGGCATCAAACACATTACACGTCAATCTTTCCTGGACTGAATAATCCAATTAGCAACTCTGATCAAAACTTTTCTTTTTCAGAGAGATCATGTGAGATTAGCAAAGTTTGAAGGTAAAGAATGTGTGGGGGGCTCTTGGGTAAGAGAGAGCCCTTGTGCTGTGCCAAGAGTTTCCTACTGTTAGGTAAGGTCTGCAATGGTCCACCAGCAGATCTACAAGATTGATGAATCACTATTATGGGACCACATAGGGGCAATCAAAATGACTTGAGGGGAGGGGTGCATGACTTTGTGTAGAACATGTGGGATTGTCCTTAACAGTAGGAATACATAATGAAACAGATAACTTACTAGGTTGAAAGCATCCTAGTTGACGACTGGGAAAAGGATGTTTAGCTTGGTCACAAACAAGTCCACAAATAAGTCCTCCAAATTGGAACAGGCAGTCTGCTACAATTTGGTGGAGTGACCATTCCATGAGGACTGTCCTTCCTTTTGGTACAGACAGCCTGTCAAAATATTCTTCCTGCCAGGAATGTGGCAAATGTGGATGGGTAATTCCTGAAGAATCATTTATTCTGGCTCTACATGAGTGCTGAGGCAAAAAAACATACAAGTCTCCCAAAATTAGTTTGTGCATCTAACTGAGTTGGTTTTGCCCACTACTTTCAAGTGCTAAGTACATTATATATATATATATATATATATATATATATATATATATATATAATATTTGTTTAAAAGACCTACCTACTTAGCCTAATTTTAAAACCAGTGCAATAGGAAACACACCTATTTGGGGGCAGGGGTGGTTCCTAATTGCCCCACCTTGAATCCACTGCATTTATGGACAGGTAAGTATGGGTGTTCGGGGCAGGTAATACATGTTCAATCAGACCAGAAACCAATCCTAACTTGTCCACCAAATCAAATGATGGTGGAAATTCCACCCTAGAGAAATTGGAGCATTCATGGGTTTCCTGTATTGTTTCCAGGCTGATAAAAGAAGAAACTGTAGATGATGCAATTGCAGTCTGCCTGGGGGTACCTGGTCCCCTGTGAAGTTCAAAATCTCCAGCAGTGAGAGAAAAAGATGAGCTGACAATATGGTCCTTACCCTCAGCTCTCTAATAGGGGCAAGACCTTGTCTACTCAGTCATGATTAGCACAGACTAATCCTCTTTTTGTAAGAAAATTCATCCCCAAGTAAACAAAATCATGAGCTGGAGGGAGCTCTGATTACTCTAACTTTGGCAAAACACCCAGCCTGGTCACTATGGACCAAAGGCAAGACAGATCTAGTTTGAAGGACTCTAGATGCTCATTGTGGATCAACTGATGATGGACTTGTTGGAGGATTGGGAAAATGAGTGGCCTTAAATGGGCTGCAAACAGTCCCATGATCCTAGTAAAAGCTCTGGGTGCTAAGGTTATGCCAAAGGGTAGAAGCTCAAAATTATAAATCATTTTTAGGGAAAAAAGGTTGACAATTAGAGAGGACAATCCCTGTTTATTGAGAACCAGGAAAATCCTGGAGTAGAAGGCTGGAGATTGGTTATTTAACACCCTCTCTTCTACACCCTTCTGAAGAAGGAAGTGAACAACATGCTTTATGTGTTCCAGATTTAACTGCTGGAAGAAAATAAGATATCTTACTAATGGAGGGTGATCCCAAAACTGAAGCCAGGAGCCACTTTTAAAGATAGAAAGAACCTTGCCATCAACCATTATTCCAGACCAAGCCTCTGAAAGGATGTTTAGTCTGGCACCAGCATGACCCAAAGAGGAGGTTTACTTTGCAGCAGAGAGAGCGCATCCATGGGGCTGTCATCCCTTGTCCACAGTAAAGGGGGATGGGCAGCAAACGTCTTGAGCTATTTGGGGTTCACCCTTCTAGGACCCACCTGCTAACGGGTACCTCTAAAACTACAGTTGTTGCTTTGATTGAAGCTGTGCAGCTTTAAAGAATTTGGCTGAAGAACCCTGAGCTTGGTCTGAATGATTTTCTTCTTAGCTGGTTTCAGTCAGGAGCAGATAAAATATATCTTTCATATCTCAATGTAAATATGGAAGGCATACAATTGTGTCCTCTTTTTCTCACTGTAAATGTTATGGAAGCCATAAAATTGCTCAATCCACTTTTCAAATAAAAGATTATTAGTACACCAGTAAGCACAAAAGTTATTTATTTTCAAAGAGTAATGAAGTTGGTAAAATATCCAGCCTAAAAATATTTTTCCTCATCTTTGGCAGTTGTAAAAATATTACTCAAAGCCACTTCAACTGGTGTGTAATCAGTTATAGCATGTATGGTTAGTTCATGAATCTGACAGAGATAAGCTACAAATACAGAAGAAGTTAAAATAGAATCTATCTTGTCAAAAACATGGGAATCAAGTGGATCTGAGACTGCTGACCTTGATGTTACATGGAGTTTTTTTTCAGTATCTATATATTCAGGTATTTTCCTACCAATTCAGAAGTTGGGTTTTGGCCAATGGAATTAACAAGATCCATGCATAAGCAAGCTAAATAACAGCATGTGACTTCACTGAGCTAAGCATAGCACAAAACATCTTAATGCCATAAAGTGGCCAGTGTGCGGTGTTATAAAGTGGTCTGTTTGTCACACAGGTGTTACTGAGTGTTAAACAGTGTCAAACAATCCAGCACTGCAAAACTGTTTTACTTTTCACACAAAAAAAATCATAAAATAACAGATCAAATGACAGTTTGAATTTTTAATGAGTTGTTTTTTATTATTTCCTAAGAATTTAAAAATGCAAGAAAGATTGTGTAATTTGTTTGTGATTGGAATCTACTATCTATTTCCTCTCCTTTTGGGAATTTTCAGGTGTAGACTGGGAATATACAAACATTTGTTGGATGTGGAATGGAGCAGGAATTTGCCTCACCCCCACCAAGCCTATGCAAATCCCTGACATCTGATAACATATCAATATAACCTGCACATTTTTTCCAGATCTGGTCCCATCTTTTGAATGATTTTTCTGCAAAGTCATTTATAATTTTTATTTTCTATATTGAATGGCACCACCCTATTGTACTTTACATCTGCAGTCTTCCAAATTCAGAAATATTATAATAAATACTTTTAATGTTTTTTATTTTAGCAATAGCAGGGTGCAATTTGCTACCTTTAAAATTCAAATCACCCCCTCACCCACTGAAAGTGAGTCTAAATTTATTCTTCAATTAAGATAAATATATACTTACATCCATCATCAGAATTTTCCTGAAATGTGAACAAAATAACACTTTAGAGTTCGTTATTTATTCTTATTTACATATCAGCATGTGTAACACTGAACCTCATGTAAATTGGGGCTGGAATTACAACTTTCCGATGTCTGTGTGGAAGTGATGTAATCTTTACAGAATGAAATTTCTAAGTCAGAGAATATTGTGTTATGAATCTGCCACAGTTTGCTATGACTAATGATACAGGATAATTGTAACATAAAATCAAAAACTTTTAATGAAAGTGTGGACTACACTGACATAGAAATAAACCCTCTATAATTATATATTAGGTGTGGACTAGATTGACATATAAAAATAAAACCCTCTATAATTATATATCAGGTGTGGACTAGATGGACATATAAAAATAAAACCCTCTATAATTATATATCAGGTGTGGACTAGATTGACATATAAAAATAAAACCCTCTATAATTATATATTACGTGTGGACTAGATTGACATCTAAAAATAAAACCCTCTATAATTATATATCAGGTGTGGACTAGATTGACATCTAAAAATAAAACCCTCTATAATTATATATCAGGTGTGGACTAGATTGGCATGTAAAAATAAAACCCTCTATAATTATATATTAGGTGTGGACTAGATTGACATATAAAAATAATAAGTGTGGACTAGATTGACATATAAAAATAAAACCCTCTATAATTATATATTAGGTGTGGACTAGATTGACATATAAAAATAAAACCCTCTATAATTATATATTAGGAGTAGGACTAGATTAACATATAAAAATAAAACCCTCTATAATTATATATTAGGTGTGGACTAGATTGACATATAAAAATAAAACTCTCTATAATTATATATTAGGTGTGGACTAGATTGACATATAAAAATAAAACTCTCTATAATTATATATTAGGTGTGGACTAGATTGACATATAAAAATAAAACCCTCTATAATTATATATTAGGTGTGGACTAGATTGACATCTAAAAATAAAACCCTCTATAATTATATATTAGGTGTGGACTAGAATGGCATGTAAAAATAAAACCCTCTATAATTATATATTAGGTGTGGACTAGAATGGCATGTAAAAATAAAACCCTCTACATATAATTATATATTAGGTGTGGACTAGAATGGCATGTAAAAATAAAACCCTCTATAATTATATATTAGGTGTGAACCTGGAACAATTAGATATGGAGTAACACAAGGCTCAATTCTAGGTTCATTACTATTTATATTATTTATTAACGACCTACCACTTTTACTAATGGACTCAATATCATCTACAGATCTCTATGCAGATGATACAACACTGTCAGATATCCAAAACACAAAGCATGAACTGGAAATTTCTTTACAGGATGCCCTAAACAAACTGGACAACTGGTGCACATGCAAAATGGTAAATACTGGTAAAACTAACATATTACTTATCTCGACACAGCAAAAAAGAACAAATCTTGATAGTGATGAACTATGTTGGACATGGCAGGATAAACATTTGCAAATGGTCTGTCATGACAGATTACTTGGTGCTTTGGTAGATAATAAATATAACATATTACTCATCTCGACACGGCAAAAAAGAACAAGTCTTGGTAGTGATGAACTATGTTGGACATGGCAGGATAAACATTTGCAAATGGTCTGTCATGACAGACTACTTGGTGTTTTGGTAGATAATAACCTATCATGGACTGAACATATCAAACATATCAGTAAGAAAGTTAATTCAAGTTTATGGCTTCTCAGCAGGATAAGACATTTTCTACCTGAAAGGCAAAGAAAACTATTTTATAACAGTTACATACAACCCTATTTAGACTACTGTAATACAGTATGGGGTAATTCAAATGATAAATACATAGCAAAGCTGGTACATCTTCAAAAAAGAGCATTTGGGCCCATATCAATCCAGAAAGAAAGCAAGGAAAATTTAGCTGCTAAGTTAAAAATATTACCTATTAAAGACTGAATCTGTTTGAGAAAAGCCAAATTAATGTACAGGATATCCAATAATAGTGCTCCTGAATATTTACAATCACTATTCCAGTATAGGCTACCTGGTAATACTCCCCACCTGTAATCCATGTCTACCATACAGTATAAAATTCCCAAACCAAATAAGGAATTATTAAAAAAAATGTTTCCAGTACTCTGGAACTTTGATCTGGAATAGTATTCCAGTTGAGATTAGAAGTGCCCACTCTATTTCCTTCTTCCAAACCCAATATATCCATTAGCTTCAGAGATGCAAGTAAAATAAATTCCTTTGTATGAGGGCCTCAAGGTAGATTTGTTCTTCAGCTAATTGTGTTACCCTCTTTAAATAAAGTCATTATTATTATTATTATTACTGGCCTTTAAGTTTCAACTGTTCTCATCACTAGTGGCTGTAAGCAACAGTTTAATCAGGAAAATATTATAGTAGTTAAATATAATCCCTACACATTAATTTCAGTACTAAATTGTATGTCTTCAATGAGGTCAAATTCTATCAGACAACTGGATTTACTTATATGTAATCCCTACACATGAATTTCAGTACTAAATTGTATGCATTCAACATGGTTAAATACTATCAGAAAACTGGATTTACTTAAATATAATCCCTACACATTAATTTCAGTGCTAAGTATTATGTATTCACTGAGCTTCAATTTGATCAGAAAAATTGGAAGTTTTTCATTAACACATTGTGGTTTACAAAATCCATCAAACATTATTCACGACAAATTTTTGCATATGTGCACATCTTATTCTACGATCAATCATACATGTACCCAGAATATAGAAAATTTAATGTAATATAAGTAGGTATTTAACATAATTAAATGATATTTACACAAATAATGGTTTCCTATCAAACCTATTATGCAAGACTGGTGCAGCAGACAGGCCCAAAATACTGACATCAACTATTAGCCAATCAGAGACAGGACAGGGCTGCATGCTGAGAAGCCATTTAGCCATCAGTCAGTTACAAGTGACCATTGTGAAGAGTAGACAGGCTTTAGTTGCTTTTCCTCTGCCGCCCCAACCACTGCCTGCAGTTCTGCTATATACTGAGCTCACCCTCTGCTTATTATGTTATGGGGCGTTCTGGCCAATCCATGTTAAACAAGTTATGGGGACTGCCTCAATCTAGTGGCAACTCTGCCTTAATAGGTATGTCAGTCAGTCATACTGGTGACTCCACCTCATAGGTAGTGCTTTCAGTAGTACTGGTGATTCCACTTCATAGGTAGTGCATTTGGACTATTCTGCCAAGACAATTCTGTCATTCAATAGTACTGGCAATTCCACCTAATAGATAATGCATGCTTCTCTACCAGCTTACTGTAACTAACCACATGCAACAGAGGGTGAGACCCAAGGAATGCCTAAGATGTATGAATATGTACATTGAATAATCATATAATTTTTGTTTAATTAAACATTTTGTATATTTTTTTCTTTTGCTGTAGTGTATTGTATGTGCAGTCACCTGACCATCAGTCCATCTAGCTGTACTTGGGTTTTGAATAATTGGTACTTTCAGTTTTCAGTCCACCTGTCCATGATCCAATCTACTGTATTTTGTGTAAATCTTTTTTCTGTATGCATCCAGAATATAGAAAATTTAGTTTAGTATAAGAGATGTGTTGCCTGTAAGCATAATACAATTCAAATCTACTTGACATGATTCTTATAACTAACACATCAAAAAGTGATATAATAGATTTCAAATTAACATGCATTCCTCTAATTAATTATCAGAGTTCAAAATCAAATTCAACTTAAAATACACAAGTTTTAATAGACAAGAACTTCAAAGAACATATATGCTTTCACTCACCTCATCTTGAAACCAGAATTTCAGTACATCATGTGACCTAATCAAATGCCTTTTCTCATGGAAATGGCAGGGAACTTCTACATTCTTCTTAAGATCGGCAACAGGAATCAGGCAGTCTACACTGAATCCATCCAATTTTGGGCATTGTATAGATAGTTCAAATTGTAGATTCTGCCCCAGGTGTCCGGTCACATTGGAAAGAGTTCTAGTGATGAAATCCCGAACTTCAATACATTGTATGGAAGATGGGGTCGTCTCAGTGGTCCCTATTCTTGTGACTCGTGCAAATATGATGTATCCCCTGAAGAACACCGTCAGTCTGTGGAAACGATCAACGTCAAAAACACAACAGCCACAGAAGATAAGATTTTCAGACTTATTCTTGGCAATGGGCCAGTGAGACACACAGGCAGCAAGAAGGCGATGGAAGATGGGAGGTGGCAGAAACTTTCCAATGAAGATGTAACAGAGGACCGAAGAGCTCTCTGTATCCTGCTGTGGCTCAGGGGAGATAACCTCTATTGGTGTTGTTTCCTTAAGCATACATGGGGCAAGGAAGTAATTCTCAACCTAAAAATGCAAAAACCACTTTAACAGATTGGCACTTGTCTGACTAAAAAGGATTTCCAGGAATCTATAATAAGAATATTTCTCCTTTTTAACTGCTGATTTTTGGAATCATCTCTGATATTCTTGGATTACATACATTATGACATGACCATTCATTCACCAGGTGTAGCAATAACTAGATTTTCAGCACTACTTTCATTTAAGACCAACTAGATAGGATGAAAAGTATTTTGATGAAAACCCAATGTTAATATGTTTATGCCAGACTGGTACCATTTTCCTTTAGGACTAACTAGACATACTGGCAGTCAGATTGGTACCATTTTTCATTTAGGATTAACTAGACATATTAAATGTCAGACTGGTACCATTTTCCATTATGACTAGACATACTGGATGTCAGACTGGTACCATTTTCTATTATGACTAACTAGACATATTAGCAGTCAGACTGGTACCATTTTCTTTTAGGGCTAGTGAGACAGACTTATGGTAAAAAAAACCCATCAGTAATGATAAGAACTTCATTATGGCAGACATATGGATTGGCAGATCAGCAATCTAAACTGAAGCAAATTTATCTATTTTTTCATAAACAAAGGTGATGTGATATAAGCAAAGGATTTCCTAAATTTCATAATATGTGATAATCTAATGACAATAAAAAAGATCAATATGATTATACTACATCTGTTACCATTTTATAACATGCAATCTCATCAAGACCACTATTTTTGAAGACCACATTCTATCTATAAAAATATTGTTTTAAGGGAAATATAACCAATTATAATTATCTAATACTTCCCTACCACAACTGAGTAGCTTTACTTTCCTGCAATGGAGAAACCCTCATATACACTAGTGGCACCATCCTTCTATTCCAGAAATTCTTAGAACATGCGCATTGACATAAACAACAGATAAAGGCAGGCTGACAAATAAGTCCTGGCATGTAAATTCCTCAACAAATTCCAGAATGTTTTGTGTCCTTTTGGGGGAAACATGAACCCAACCCAAAAAGGTAACAAAATTAATTTGTATATATTACATGTCTGGAAAGGAAAGAAATCTGATTTCTGTAGTTTGGGAATAAATCTTAACTAAGTCACAAACTGCAGGTGTCCCTAGGGAGCTCTCCCCATTTGTTGGCAAATGAGAACACAACAGTATTCCTCATTGCTTTGTCCTTGCCCCTCTAGCTTCTTTGTCTGGATTATGCTTGTTTTGGAGTGGGCTTATAAGAGGGTTGAGTACTTTTATGTTGTTGTTGCACACCCTTCTTTTGGGAATGGAGCTGCTGCAAACTGTACCCTTTTATTAGGCAGAGACCAGCATACAACACAAGGGACCTGGGAGTAACTGTACCCTTTTATTAGGCAGAGACCAGCATACAAAACAAGGGACCTGGGAGTAACTGTACCCTTTCATTAGGCAGAGACCAGCATACAACACAAGGGACCTGGGAGTAACTGTACCCTTTTATTAGGCAGAGACCAGCATACAACACAAGGGACCTGGGACTAACTGTACCCTTTCATTAGGCAGAGACCAGCATACAACACAAGGGACCTGGGACTAACTGTACCCTTTCATTAGGCAGAGACCAGCATACAACACAAGGGACCTGGGAGTAACTGTACCCTTTTATTAGGCAGAGACCAGCATACAACACAAGGGACCTGGGACTAACTGTACCCTTTCATTAGGCAGAGACCAGCATAGAACACAAGGGACCTGGGAGTAACTGTTCCCTTTTATTAGGCAGAGACCAGCATACAACACAAGGGATCTGGGAGTAACTGTACCCTTTCATTAGGCAGAAACCAGCATACAACACAAGGGACCTGGGAGTAACTGTACCCTTTTATTAGGCAGAGACCAGTAAACAACACAAGGGACCTGGGAGTAACTGTACCCTTTCATTAGGCAGAGACCAGTAAACAACACAAGGGACCTGGGAGTAACTGTACCCTTTCATTAGGCAGAGACCAGCATACAACACAAGGGACCTGGGGGTGGGCGGGCTGGGGTGCAATAATACTCTGTAAGTTCTACTCCCAGTGAAGATATGACTATGCATGTGATTTGAATGGGATGCAGTTGATCCAAGCCTGCTTACAATCCAAAAATGATGGATGCTGCAATCTTCTTACAGAACATACCTTACTGGGGAGTGCAATCAATGCCCTGAGAAGTAGCTGTTACCTGTTGATGTATGTATTATAAGAACTTCTAGAACAGCAGGATAGTATATCTAGCATGGCCCAACTTTTTTTACATTGCAGAAAGAGTCCAGCTTTACAACAGTGACAGGTATTGTATTACATGTACTGATATTAAATATCAGATTTTTAATGCACAGATCAACCTTGTTATATAAGATGATATTCTCTAACGAGTCTCCTGTTATATGCTTTTCTCAGAAGGGCTTGTCACTCGGGACTGTTTTGTTGGCAGAAGGAATATATTCAAGCTGGGCTGTTTCTCTTTCATAAGGGACATTGTCACATATGACTCTTTTGTTGGCCATCAAAGGGCTTGCCACTCATGACAATTTTAATGGCATCAGGACAGTTCTGCTATGTCATTCAGGACAGTGTTATTTCCAGAAATGGTAGTCACTCAAGACAGTTTTGTTGAGAAAAAAATGTAGTCACTCGGGACAGTTTTGTTGGCAGAAAAGGTAGTCACTCATGAGTTTTGTTGGCATTAGGGTAGTACTCAGGTTTGTTGGCAGAAAAAGTAGTAACTCAGGACAGTTTAGTTGGCAGAAAAGGTAGTCACTCAGGGCAGTTTAGTTGGCAGCTGGGGTAGAATCACACATGAATGTTTTGTAAGCAGCCAAAGGCCTTGCCACTCATGAGTTTTATTGACATTAGGTTAGTCCCTCAGGACAGGTTTGTCAGCACAAAAGTTATTTACTCAGGAAAGGTTTGTTGGCAGAAAAGGTATTTACTCAGGGAAGGTTTGTTGGCAGAAAATGTAGTTACTTATGACAATTTGGTTGGCAGAAAATGTAGACAGTCAAGACAGTTTTGATGGCAGAAAAAGTATTTACTCAGAACAGTTCTTTGGCAACTGGGACAGTTTTAAAGTAACAATATACAAGGAAGAGTAATTATTTATAATGCAATCCTCTGAAAACAAATGACAAAAAGACATGAAAAGATCAAATTCAAACTTTAGAGTCAACTAACCTTGATTTCAGACCCATCCTCATTGTAACATCTTGGCTTGGCAATGATGTTTAAATGCTCCATAAGTAGCAAAATGTGCTCCTTGTTGTCATGGAGACTGGGGTTATTTTCTTTTGTCCAGATAGCATCTTAAAATAAGAAGACAATAATTAGTATGTTAGTAACTTTTGTTTTAATACAGATGCAGTTTACAAAATAATTCTGAGGAAAATACTCTTTCAAAAACATTTAGAACTACAAAATGTGTCTGTGATTGTAAAGAACAAAATTATAAAAGACATTTAAAGAACAATGTTTACTATTTGATGTTCTTTTCATCACTGAAAACAAATATTTTTAATTCTTAGTAATATTTAGGAATACCAGGATTGGGTTTATATATTGCAGTAGTAGGAATACACAGATGCTTCCTCAGCATCAGCATAGATTTTAGCAGGAGAACTTCTAAGTATTTTGGAGACACTCAAGCACTTGAAGGTTGTTTTGTATATTTAATTTAATTGTTTGTCTGTGAATTTTTTATTGTAATGTAACATTGTTTGATGGACTTGACTTTGTCTGAAATTGAGTTCATTTCTGCTTGACCTAATTGACTTTTTTATTCTTTTTATTTCATTTGTGTAAATAACTAATAATAGCTTCATTATTCTCTATGTGTATGAGCTTATTAACTGAATTATTATTCAGGTAAACATGTTGATTTGGGTCAGGGATTTGGAGATCCCAAGTGAATATTTATAGACTATGGTGTTGTAAATAAACAAGGCTCATTAGATCATTCTAGAAGGATATCTTCCATTAGCTAATGGTTGTTTTTAGAAAATGCTAATTTTGACCTGAAGTCAAGCAGAGACGGTGAGGATTTTGCCAGTCATGCTTTAACATCTAGCATTTTAAGTTGTAATATGTTGTGACCAGTTTGGGCTGAATTTTATTTTCTTCAAAGTACTGAATTCAAGTGATTATTTTCTCTAGAAATATAAAAGTGCTCTGATAAAATTCTTGGAAAAAGACATTCATTGGAATTTATATGAATTCAAACCTGGAATAATATTTCTGTGATTCAACAAGAGACTGTTGACACATCAGTACTTCACAGAACATAACAGATCCGTCATCACCTTTAATTTTGGATCTCTTCAGGACTTGAACTGAGTTTTATTCAGGACTTTTTATTATTAGGACTTGTGTCTTTAAATCTTGGATTATTTTTGCATTTAATTCACAATACCATAATTTTTTTCCTCATTTTTCCCTTTGTATTCTAGGGAAATAAATTATTTGTTAAATTTTACAAAGCTTGTTGTCTTCACTCTTTTCTGTTACTTATTTTAAGAGCATAGACTCGTAACAAAGGCACAATTTTCTGACAGAGACATAGTCTAAATCCATGATGGTGTTCAGGTGTTTATTATCAAGCACTTGCAAGCATAGATTCCTTGGGGGAGCAATAAACAATACAACCACAGTCAAGTACTTGGAGGCACAATTTTCTGGCAGTCATTGACAATACAACCAGACAAGCATTTGGAGGCACAATTTTCTGGCAGTCATAAACAATTCAACCACATTCAATCACATGGAAGCACAAGTTTCTGGTAGTCATTGACAATGTAACCAGTCAAGCATCTAACATTTGGAGTCATGATTTCTGGCATTCATTGACAATACAACTACAGTCAAGCATCTGGAGTCATGATTTTCTGGCAGTCATTGACAATACAACCAGTCAAGGATTTGAAGGCACAAATTTCTGGCAGTCATAGACAATTCAACCTCATTCAATCACATGGAAGCACAAGTTTCTGGTAGTCATTAACAATACAACCAGTCAAGCATTTTGAGGCAATATTTTCTGGCAGGCATTGACAATACAACCGGTCAAGCATCAAGCATTTGAAGGCACAATTTTCATTCAACCAAAGAGAATACAAACACAGTCAAGATGAGATCTAATAAGTACCCTGTAGATCAGATCTGTAACAAAACTCTATCCATAGGTCAGATCTCCATCCATTTTGAGATGTAATAAAACTTTCCATCTAAATGACTGACATGGGGGCACTGGTGTTGCACACCTTGCTATATGTCCCCATTCACTCAGCTGTTGACAAAAATTTATTTTTACAACCTACAAGAGTATTGTATTCAAACTTATCCATCATGATTGAGATCTATGCTATGTTTACTATGTTGTTTTTTATTGCATGTAAATGTTTAGTTCTAGAACAGACCCTGAATCCTCGCCACTAATCAAAAGTAACCCTTTGGAGGAAGCTGAAAGTAAGTTGTTCCTGTGAATGTTACATCAGTTAGGGAAGCCATCCATAATATAGAAACCTTCAGACCAAGTTTGATCAAATCGTCCAGAACTTTTGACATGAAGTTCAAATGTATGAAATTATTGATGAATTGAAGATGGACTCCAAATTAGACCACGGCAAAACTATTAAGCTGCACTGCCTTTAGCCATGTCCAATGAAATTATGGTTGATAGCATCAACACAAGATGCATTTAAATACTAGGCTAGCAAAGACTTATGGAGGGGCATTTACATGCTAGACTAGTACACACTTATGGAGGCACATTTACACACTGAGCTAGCACACACTATGGAGGCACATTTACACACTGAACTAGCACACACTATGGAGGAATATTTACATACTAGGCTGACACACACTTATGGAAGGGCACTTACCCACTACCTAGCACACACTTAAGGACAGGCATTTACCCACTAACTAGCACACACTGATGGAGGGGCATTTACCCACTACCTAGCACACACTGATGGAGGGGCATTTACCCACTACCTAGCACACACATAAGAAGGGGCATTTACCCACTACCTAGCACACACTGATGGAGGGGCATTTACCCACTACCTAGCACACACATAAGAAGGGGCATTTACCCACTACCTAGCACACACTTATGGAGGGGCATTTACCCACTAACTAGCACACACATAAGAAGGGGCATTTATCCACTAACTAGCACACACATAAGAAGGGGCATTTACCCACTAACTAGCACACACTTATGGAGGGGCATTTACCCACTACCTAGCACACACTGATCGAGGGGCATTTACCCACTACCTAGCACACACATAAGAAGGGGCATTTACCCACCACCTAGCACACACTTATGGAGGGGCATTTACCCACTAACTAGCACACACTGATGGAGGGGCATTTACCCACTACCTAGCACACACATAAGAAGGGGCATTTACCCACTACCTAGCACACACATAAGAAGGGGCATTTACCCACTAACTAGCACACACTTATGGAGGGGCATTTCCTCACTAACTAGCACACACTGATGGAGGGGCATTTACCCACTACCTAGCACACACATAAGAAGGGGCATTTACCCACTACTTAGAACACATTTGTGGAGGGGCAGTATCATAATTTGCATACATTCTTTTCAAATGCATGGGGGTCATAAAGAACATCAGAAAATACCCAATTTGCATAGTTAAATCAACATTAAATGTAAAGAGGAAGTCATATTCTGAAAATTAGGTATTATAAAAACTAAGCAATTTACAAACCAATCAGTTCTGGAGAAAGTCTTCCACTCTTCTTAAACACAAACCACTTGTCAGCGACTGCTGGGGCACTTCTCAGGACAAACATTTCAGCAGTGATGAGGGACTTGAGGGCGTCAATCATCCACTGTGGATCCAACACAATGTTATCTTTCAAAATCTCCATGCTGTTGATAATATAAAAATGTATAAAACGACACCAAGCTCCAAACTTTTTCAACTCTAATTTTGTTTCTTATTTACTGAAACAGTAAATGGCTACTCAGTCACTGACTACTCAGTGGCCTGCAACTAACTACTTGCTGGAGGTAAAATGAAAATGGACATGGTGCATTTCTTTAAGGACAATATACTGTTTGTGAAAAAAAAATGATTCTATTTTAAATAAAGTGTTTAGAAAATGTGATATTTACCAAAGTTTTGCTTCTTAGGACTTTTGTGAGGAATGGTTTCTTGCTTTCATTTCTGCAATCAATGATTTTCCAGATAGACCTTATGATGCCATATATGTAAAATTCTTCAGCAGTAAAAGCAATAATAGTCCCCACTGTCATGTTGCTTACTCATTCAGGTTATGAGACATGTCAGTAATAGTTCCCACTGTCATGTTGCTTACTCATTCAGGTAATGAGACATGCCAGTAATAGTCCCCACTGTCATGTTGCTTAGTCCATTCAGGTTATGAGCCATGTCAGTAATAGTCCCCACTGTCATGTTGCTTAGTCCATTCAGGTTATGAGCCATGTCAGTAATGGTCCCCACTGTCATTTTGCTTAGTCCATTCAGGTTATGAGCCATGTCAGTAATAGTCCCCACTGTCATGTTGCTTAGTCCATTCAGGTTATGAGCCATGTCAGTAATAGTCCCCACTGTCATGTTGCTTAGTCCATTCAGGTTATGAGCCATGTCAGTAATAGTCCCCACTGTCATGTTGCTTAGTCCATTCAGGTTATGAGCCATGTCAGTAATAGTCCCCACTGTCATGTTGCTTAGTCCATTCAGGTTATGAGCCATGTCAGTAATAGTCCCCACTGTCATGTTGCTTAGTCTATAAAGGTTATGAGCCATGTCAGTAATAGTTCCCACTGTCATGTTGCTTAGTCCATTCAGGTTATGAGACATGTCAGTAATAGTCCCCACTGTTATGTTGCTTAGTCTATAAAGGTGTTGAGACATGTCACTAGTAGTCCCCACTGTCATGTTGCTTAGTCTATAAAGGATATGAGAAAAGTTGTCAGCTGATTGAAAGTTACTTTGTGTCTTGGTAGTTTGAGGTAAGTTTTCAGATAATTAGGATATTTATAAGTGTGTCAATACTGACCACCTATGAGAAATGGCAAACCTGGCCTTTGTGACCTCTACATACACCTTCACCTTGAAACATATATTAAATTTTATTATCATTATTATTGTTATTATTCTTCTTCTTATTATTATTATTATTTTTATTATTTTATTAAGATTGTTTTATGTGCACTATTCAGTAATACCATAATTTATACATATATGATGTTCTCTTCCACACTGAATCCTTCTCACTCTAATCCATCCACTGAATTGGATTAAGCCAACTTAAAATAATAACTTTGTATTTCTTCACAGTGAGAAAACATTAATTTTACCACTGCCTGGCAGGTTCTTATTTGGAGAAATATATTATTTTGTTTTGTTTTCATTTCACGCTCTAGTGCATTATTTACTTACATAATTTTGAAATTGGAGATAGCTGTGAATCAGACCATTTTCAACTGATTTGTGAACATATCTTCATTTATCTTGATCACTCATATTTTGACAATGCTAATAAAGATAATGGTGGCTCACAAAGTTTTACACAATTCTGATGGTCTGAAAATAAAAAGACTATATCTGCTTATACTTTTCATAATGTTTATCAGCAGTCAAAGATTCTAGTCTAGAATATATTCCTGCCAATGTTGATAAAACCATCAACAAGCATATAAGTATCGCTTATCATTGCAATGGCATATTTTACCAAGTGTGTGGTACCATTATCTCAATGGCATGTTGCACCCAGTGTGTGCCAGCATTATCTCAACAGCATGTTACACCCAGTGTGTTGTACCATTATCTCAATGACATGTTACACCCAATGTGTGTTACTCCAATCTTAAACAATAACATGTTACACCCAGGGTATGGTACTATCATCTCAAACAATATCATCTTACACCCAGGGTGTGGTACTCACATAGTGTGTGGTACTCTCATTTCAAACAATGTATCTTACATCAAGGGTGTCTTACTCCCATCTCAAATGATGTTATGTTACACCCAGTGTGTGACATTCTCATCTAAAATGATGGCATGTTACACCCAGTGTGTGAGACCCTCATCTCAAACAATGGCATGTTATATACCCAGTGTGTGGTAACCCCATCTCAAACAATGGCACTATTATACTCAGCATTTGGTACCCTCATCTCAATGGAATATTACATCCAGTATGTGGTACTCATCTTGTAAGTGGCATGTTAACCCAAATGTGTGGTACCCTCATCTCAAACAATGTCATGTTAGACCCAATGTGTGGTACCCTCATCTCAAACCATAGCACTAAAGCAGCAATATTGATGAAATGGATGTTATAATATCAATTTGTAAGACAATTCTACCTATAAGAAAGACCAAAAGATGGCCTGCAGGTAAATCATTGAAGTATCACATAAATACATGTAACCATGATGTGGATGCTATGGAAAACTTACTTGTGTGTACTCAAACTGTAGCAGAAATTGTAAAGCAATATTATATGAGTGAGTTTTCTATATCATACACCAAACCTGCACATACTTAAATTCATCGACAGTGAGGGGACGCGCTAGTGAATCATGCAGGTAACTCAGTGGACATACACTTCTTAACTTTTAAACTAAAAGTTTTACCCTGGGAGGACTCAATTTGCAAGGCAGTAGTAGTGCTTCCAAGGTATTATGATTGAATGAAGTATCTGAAGAAGAAAGATAATTATTTACTGACACTAGCTGTTACAGATTTATTCCTCTGCCTACTCAAATTTAATGAAATCTTCTATCTAAAGTTTCTTTGTCATATTTGACTAATGCCTTTGTCATATTCTGAGCCTAGAAACACAAAATATTTGTACACGAGGTTTAAAGATAGGTACTGGATCCATGATTGAGACTGTATGATATTTGCAAACAGGGCCTTAAATACAGCTACTGGATCCACGATTAAGATTTCATCTGTGATATCTTCAAATAGGGCCTTGCACCCAGAGCCTTAAATACAGCTACTGGATCCACGATAAAGATTTCATCTGTGATATCTTCAAATTGGGCCTGAAATACTGTGACGGGATCCATGACTAAGTTTTCATCTGTGATATTTGCAAACAGGGCCTTAAATATAGCTACTGATTCCATGTTGAAGGTATGTGATATTTTTAGTGAGGGCCTTAAATATAGCTACTGGTTCAGTGATGTGATATTTGCAGACTGGGCCTTAAATACAGCTACTGGTCCAAAGATGTGATATTTGCAGACTGGGCCCTAAATATAGTTACTGGTCCAATGATGTGATATTTGCATACTGGGCCCTAAATACAGATACTGGTCCAATGGTGTGATATTTGCATACCGGGCCTTAAATACATCTACTGGTCCAATGATGTGATATTTGCAGACTGGGCCCTAAATATAGCTACTGGTCCAATGGTGTGATATTTGCAGACTGGGCCCTAAATACAGCTACTCATCCAATGATGTGATATTTGCAGACTGGGCCCTAAATACAGCTACTGGTTCAATGATGTGATATTTGCAGACTGGGCCCTAAATATAGCTACTGGTCCAATGATGTGATATTTGCATACTGGGCCCTAAATACAGCTACTGGTCCAATGATGTGATATTTGTAGACTGGGCCTTAAACAGAGCTAGTGGTCCAATGATGTGATATTTACAGACTGGGCCCTAAATACAGCTAGCGGTCCAATGATGTGATATTTGCAGACTGGGCCCTAAATAGAGCTAGTGGTCCAATGATGTGATATTTGCAGACTGGGCCCTAAATAGAGCTCGTGGTCCAATGATGTGATATTTGCAGACTGGGCCCTATATATAGCTAGTGGTCCAATGATGTGATATTTGCAGACTGGGTCCTAAATATAGCTACTTCTTCCAAGACTAAGACTTTATCTCTGACTCTGGATTTCCTAAATTGAAAGTCATCTTTTCTATTGATACACAAATCAACATATTATCTGTTACGGTTGAACTTTTTTTGAAAGACAATGAAAATCAATAGAAATGTTTAAAATTTGAATTATTATCAAATATACTTGTTTGTGAAAGGGTCAGATTTTACTAGGTCAGGTTTTCCCACTCCCACTTTGTCTGGTTTCTCTCTCTCACCACCATTTTTGTCAACCATAATATATCTTTTACTATTTAATTACTGCTGGGGAGTGGGAAACCTGACTGCCAAGTTCAAATTTTTATCTTTAAAATCCTGCCAGACCAGATAAGTTTCCCCCAAGTTTCTGTTACAAATTTATAGTGTTCAACTAAGTAACATAAAAAAGCTAAAGCAACAAGTGTGTGTGTGTGTGTGTGTGTGTGTGTGTATGTGTGTGTGTGTGTGTGTGATTTGGATTTTTAATGTAGCTTCATAAAGTTTCAGTCATATCACTACGATGTCTGCAGTGTGGCAGTTTACAGTGAATGTCTAACACTGGGGCATCATGCTGCAGCCATATAGCATGATGTTCCACCCAGTTATATTATCCTGACACCAGGCCAACTGGTCCTAACACTAACCTCTTAATGCTGAGCACCAAGCGAGGCAGCTGTTAGTACCATTTTTATAAGTCATTGGTATGACTCATCCGGGGTTCGAACCCGCAACCTCTCGCATCCAAGGTGGACGCTCTAACCATTAGGCTGCCAGAGCCGTCAAACAAGGTTTGTAAAATTTAACAAGCAATATAATTCCTTTGAATACAAAGTAAAAATTTAAAAGGAACTTACAGTTTGTGAATGAAGTCCCAAACGGTCCTATAAGTTTTATCACAAGTCTACAAGTATAGAGTATTCCGAACGAATACCAGTGGTGGTCTGAATTAATTCCAATACTGAATGTGCTAATGTGCCAGGCGTCTGGAATAGTGTTGATATGCTAACTTTCTTGATGTATAACAATTATATAATCCAAAATATTCCTAAATGAATTCACAATAATTCCAAAACAGTAACTTAGTCGGATTTCAATAGACTGATGTTAAGATAAGGAATGAGTAATTCTGTTCATCACAACCTTTATTTAAAAATACTAAGACGCAATTATAGAACCAGGATGAAGGTCAAAAGTTCATTTATAAAACAATCTAAGTTATCAACAATATCAGGTCTATCACTAAATATTCATTTAAGAACATGGCAAACAGCAGGTAAACCAGGAATTCCTGAAGGGAGTACAGGTGTCCTGAATTCAAAGTCAAGTAGACATGTTTACCCATATATGCCATATTTCCAGGCTGAGTTGATGGGAGGGAGAGTCTCAAAAAGTGTGTTCTGAGGTAGGTAACTATTTTTATGTAATAAAATCCTTTTGTTCTTAAGTTTCAATTAAGATTTAAATATATTCCAGGTGAAATGGATTTTTTAAAAGAAAATATTAATTAGATACAATTCTGAACTTTATATGAAAGTGTACTGTATAAAATCAGTGCAATGTATTTGATTGAGATCAGCCTATTTCAATGTGGTTGAGTTACATCATGAAAACTGCATACTTTGTGTATATTAACCTATAGAACTATTAATACAGCATTGCTTTTATTGATACAATACACCTATCATCATTGTGTATTGACCATGTATATACTATCATGATATTAAAATATTGATACAATACATATATCATCACAATGTATTGGTTGACTGGCTAGGCTATCCCTGTGAAAGGCTCTTACCTCCCATTCCCCAATAAGACAAAACCAATAATGTGTTAAAAGTGTCATTGAAACCAACAAAATCAATGAACTCTAATGGTTACATGCATACATACATACATACATACATACAAACATATATACTATATTGTAAACTCTTAGTAAATAACATGCCTACACTTTTTAGTATTCCCAGCAAAAATCCAGTGTATGCCTTTTTTTTATTCTGAAATTGTTCAATTTTTATACTGTAAGAAAATACTGTTGGTGTTGTTGTTATTGTTGTCTTAATGACATTTTTCATCACATGATAGACTATGCATGACAGCTGTAAACACATGATAGACTATGCATGACAGCTGTAAAAAGGGTACAGGATGAACCCAAGAAAACCCTAGAAAGAACCACTGGCCCATGGGAAGCTACTGACATGCTTTCTCACATACACATATTTGCTGAGACCAAGACTCGAACCCATGTAGACAGAGGTTTGATGGCAGTGATTATAAAAGTGAGTGCCTTAGACCACCCGGCCACCAGGGTCCTCAATTTAATAGTGTTATTATCACATGTTTAAGTCTAATTACATTATTATTGCTAATTTCCACAATGCATACAAAACAAGAAATAGTTTACAATAACTAAACAGTAAACTACTGCTCCCTCATTTCAGTTATGCTTCTCTTTTCAACAAAGGCATGACTAGTCAATTAAGACTGTATGTGTGAATTTATCTTTGTAAAAGAAATCCACCTCACTGGTATGTGGTTTCTACTGAAGATATGAAAAAGTCATTTTTGTTGTTGTGGGTTTAATGCCATTTACAGCACATAATATGCTATACATGGTGGCCAGAACACCTGATGGAGGAAGAACCTGCAAAAACCCCAGGAAAAAAAACTCCAACCCAAGGGAAGCAACTGGCAAGCCTTCTCACATACCCATACTGGCTGAGCCTGAGACTTGAACCCACTAGAACAGAGGTGTCATGGCAGTGATTGGTAAAGGCGAGCATTCTACAGACATTATGAACTTCTGAGACTCTCAGTGAGAGTGACAGGTGTAAGGTGAAGTTGTTTGCATTTGCAACATGCGCAGTGGAGAGAATGTTGGCATACCTCTATGATGCTTTCATCTTCTGTTACAGTAGCAAAAAATTTCTTTGGATAATGTACTTATGGAAATTGTTCATGATCTAAGCACACGTATTAACAAAATAACTATTCCTATGTGCTTGAAAAATCTACCTGAATTAGCCAAAATTACACTATCTTTAACATTCATTAAAATAGGGAAATAAATTTTGCAAGAGTAGAAAATATCAGCTTCTGAAAGTGCAATGAATATATAATGTTTAAAAAAAGTTATTGGATCTGTTTTCTTTTAACAATTTACCTTGGAAGTCTAGGAAGAAAAAATGACGAACCAGAGCTAGCAGTTTTTTGATAGGTGAATTTCTGAAGTAAGACCAAGCTGTATACTCTATAACCCAAATTACACCTATCAATCATACACCAAAATAAAGCGAATTAAAAGTTCCTCAAACGATACTTAGGATATACAATTTTCTTTTTCAAATATCTTGTATACCCAGTGAGGAAAACCTGGGAATTTTTTTTCTTCAAAATCTAACCCTATGCAGAATATAAAACTGTGGAGCACCACATTTCAGCCACCCAGGCCAATATACTAAAAAGTAAATTTTTTAGTAAATTATATTTCTCCTACACATGTAATACATACCTGATCACATTACATTAGAGTAACGTTCATTGCTACCTTCAAATCCAGCCCACCCATTAATGCTGTTCCAGTTCTATATTGATAAAGGGAAGCAACTCTTACAGGTTAACTCACCTTTCTGCCTGCCAGTTGCAACCACTATATCCAGTTTAAATAAGTGTTTTACATGCACATGATACCCTAAATGATGCTCACACTGTGCAGAAGGGTGGGATGAATTATTTGTAATGTGATCAGATAAGGAGAAAATGTGCTTCTCTGGCAAATACAACCTCATCACATTATCTTAGGAGAATAGGTAAGAGGAGGAAAACTTGCTGACCACCTCACTGCTACCTGTGTCACTCAGGAGGAGATGACTGCTTTATTAATGGAAGAAATTCTCATACATGTTAGTTTAGCACAGTGGAAGACCTTAGTTTATACAGGTGTGGGATTCTGCAACTGATTATGGTTTCACTCTTAATATTTTTTTTTAAGTTGAATCCAGAGAAAGTGGCCAATACAACCTGGTTCAGAGGTTGTGCTGTCATAAATGAGGAGTGGTTATGGTCCGTGCAGCTACCACTGATCTGACGAGGTTCAGTTATCCTTCTGTGAGGCCGTGTATAGCAAACAATAGCTACAGAATGTGGCTAGGGCATGCCATCCAAACAACTCCACTATGTCTCAAATTAACATAATACATCTGCATGCAAGGATCAGGTGAACTGCATGTATTTTGTGAGCCAATATTTTCATGAGGCATACCTGTTCCGGTGAGAGTTCAGCATATGCAACTCCCTTTAACCAAGTGGCTAGCACTTGTGTCATCTCTTGCTTTCTGGTTAAAGCTCTGTTGAAATTAAAATCCTCAAAAGATGTCTCCATGTTGAATAAGTATTAATGAGGTTAGTGAGGTTAATCTGTACTTATCTGCATACTAATATTGTTCTGTGCTGAGAACACATTGTACAGTCTGCTATCTGCATGGTCACAAGCACAGCTACTTTAGTCAGCTTGAATAAGTTGGGACACTGTTATTTATGGTTGTCTCATGCAATTTTCCATAGCTCCTATGTATTGTCTTTTGATATCACTGTTCCAAAATATGCTTTGTCATTAATAAGAGCTCTGCCAAAGTTTTTACTCCAATTGCCTTGGCACTACATAACATACTTGTATAGCTGTGATATAAAGCATCAAAACCAAATCTGCCAAAATTTCTCTTCCTTGAATCAGTGTTTTTGCTGACTACTAAAGAGATCCTGCCAGGATATTTTCAAGAGGGGGAGACCTCCCCCCTGTCAAAAAGGGGGAGTAGAAAAAAAGGGGGGAAAGGAAGAAACAGCAAAAGTTCAATATGTACACCTATCACTTCAATATTTTCTTCCCACTCCACTCAACTGATATCAAAACTCTGTTAAAGCTCTACTGATATCAAAATCTTTTGAAGATGTCACCTCTAGTTATACACGCATTAACCTACTGACTGTTTATAAGCTTAACATTTGCCTTATCTATATATGAACATTGTTCTGTGACTAGAGTTTTCTTTCAGTTTGAAGGAGCATATAGATAGCTAGCTTAGCCAGTTAGGAAACTGTTCTTTATCGTTGTAATGTATAATTTTTCCTCAACTCATAGGTTTTGTTTTTCGGATACTTCTTCTCCAATATAAGATTTTTTATTAAGAAGAGCTCTGCCAAAGTCTCATTTTCTTAACTCAGTGCTTTACTGTTGTATAAAGTCATCCTAATGCAATGTTGTCAGGTATTGTTTTTGAAGGAGAAACTGTTGCATTTATGCTAACAGGGATTCAAAGTCTGTATTAAATAAATTTTAAACATGTTCACAATTTGTGACACATAAAGGCACCACCTGTGGTATTCCACAGGCTGTTGACATAAGATGGTGAGACTCATTTAATTTGAGGTAACCAATCCAACAATCTTACAGCAAATCCAACTGAAGTAATAATCGTAATGGTTTTAAAGGCAAAAGAAAACATACCTATAATTCATTCACACATATACCCCACCCTCGTGTATACCCACAGATATTCACTAATTGTATAAAAATAATTTGCATACCCCACCCAAACTCTGTATAATCTCTCATGAACTGTCCGCATACCAAAGAGCCAAATCATAAGCCACAACTCTCTGCTATACAGTACACACATGATACTGTAATCATGAAGTTTATTTAATTTTTTTCAAGCTTTTATTAAATTAGATTAAAATGTTGTGCCTTTCTCTCAGCAAAATTACATTAATCTAATCTCTACTGCATGTTGTTATGTTTAGCTCATGAGCAGAATAGCTGCTGGAAGTTTTCTGGATGCATGAGACTACAAGAGCTGTTATTTTTAATCTTTCATCATTGCTAATCAAATGTAATATTTCTGACACTTTAGTGCTGCATTTATCTATTTACTATTTGATTTTACCAGCAATTCTATGAGCTGTCCATAATTTTATTATTAATTAGAAGAATGTATTAGTCTATATTTAGTCCAGTGCAAAAATCTGAAGACAATTGTATTGGGCTATACTTTAACCTAGTGACAAGGCCCAAAGACAAGTGTATTAGTCTATACATAGCCAAGTGGCAACGCCTGAAGACCTGATGTCCAGATTGAAACCCACTGCTATGTCAGGTCATAAAATTCATATGACAGTTTAAGCTGCAATAAACTGCCTAGATGATAGGCTGTGGCTTTAAACCTGTGACACTTGAAATTCATTCATATTTTGATACATGTTGCTAGAATTAACTTCCTGACACCCATCTTTTGTTCTAGCCTTACTTGTATTCTTGTTCTATTTAACATAAACAAACTTTTAAAATGATCTGCATTTAACACAGGGTAAGATATAATAAGAAAGGAATATCAATCCCAGTCTCACCTGAAGTAAAGGATTGTGCCAATATCATGCTGAAATCTAAGAAACAAATCCAGTTCCTCTGTGGCTATTGGAACAGCTCCTGCCTGGTTCAAGTCTTCCAATAAGCTAAGAGTTATCACCTGTAATTCCAAGAAATAAAAAAATGTAATTAGTGATTTTTTCTTTGTTAAATTCATAGGGGATTTTTTCTTTTTGAATTTTACTTTCATGATTTGCATTTGCATATGAGATGACTATAAGAAACAAGAGTCCCTTGAAGGGATTGATGCTCTACTGGGCAAAAAGAATTTCCAGAAATTCAAGAAAAGAACATTTCTTCCTATCAAATGCTGAGTGTTGAAATCATATTTGATATTTTTGAGCAATAAATGATTTTCAAATTAGCTGCTGTGGTGCATATATTGGATGTAAAATTGGCACCATTTTCATATGGGACACAGTAGACATCATCAGAAGTATTTTGGTGAAAACCCCATATGTCACAATGATCATCTGTTCAGGAGGAGTAACGACAAAAGATTTTAAAAAATGGTTATCATGGCAGCCGTATTGGATGTACAACTGGCACCATTTTCAATCAGAACCAACTAGATATCATGAGAAGTCAGTTGATGAAAACCACATGATTATTACAGCCATATATTTGGGAATAGACCTAACAATATTTCAAGACAGCCAACACAGTGAAAACAGTAGCAGCTGTACTGGAGATCAAAAGTCAGACAGATGTCTGATGATGGATGGCAGACAACATACCATCCCATACGCTTATTTGGTCTATGTCCAATAAATATTTATGTGGAACTATCAACTCGTTAATTTATTTGACAGGAACTCCATGTAAATTTACTGACAAAAACAAACTACAAAATTATGATGTATTTAATGCAGCTGGAAAAACAAGACTTTTGAGTTATAAAAGCAGTCTCTATATAGGTCAACTACTTCAAAAGTGTTTCCATAAATGCTCTACTCGTTTGATACAACTACTGGTACAAACACAGCATGCATGTGTACCCTCTTGGTACTACCATTATTACAGCATGCCTGTGTAGTCTTTTGATACAAACACAGCATGTATGAGTACTCTTTACAAACAAGGCATACCTGTGTACTCTACTGGATGCATGTGTACACTACTGGATGCATTTTGTACTCTATTGGTCCAAACACAGCATGCATGTGTACTCTATTGATCCTACCCCAGCATGGATGTGATTTCCATTGGTCCAAACACAGTATACATGTGTACTCTCTGATGTATATTGTGTGGTTGACCTTGGTTAGTAAATTGAGAACAATCTTTGGTTGTTGTTGTTGTTGTAATCAACATGTTCTATAGCTAATAATTGTTTATGACTTTAGTTTATATATTAAGATAATTATTACTTGAGGTAAACAGGTTTAATATATTTGAGTTCTATATATAGCCTTGATTCTCATCTTAAAACTTTCTAGAAACAAATTTTGTTTACAATTTGATGGAAATTTCCATTAAGTTGACCCTCATCCTGGTTCTGAAACTGTATCAAATTTTTATATAAATAATATTTACCTCAGAATTAGTTATTCCATAAGTCTGAGGGGAATCAAGCTGTGTTCAGTTGAGTGGATTTATTTATTTAAATCATTCATTGGAATTACAAAGTGCTCTTTGACTAAAGTACTAAATTACTATTTTAGAAATTATTGTGAATTCATTCTAGGATATTTTGGATTATATTATTGTAATACATCAAGACCGTTAGCACCTCAGCACTGTTCCAGGCTGCTGGCACATCAGCATATTAAAGTTTGAAATTCATATGAAATGAAACTGGAATTCATTTGGAATACTCTATACATGGGTTTGTGATAGAACTTTGAGACTATTTGGGAATTTAACTCACAATACTCTAAGGTCTATTTAAATTTTCACTTTGTATTCTAGGGAAATAAATTATTTCTTCCATTTTACAAATCCTGTTCATTTTCACTTTTTTCTGTTATTTATTTAAGACCATATAGTCATAATAACTCTGTTGGTAGAAACACAGCATGCATGTGTTGCCTATTGGTACAAACACAACATCCATGTGTACAACATTAGTACAACCACAGCATGTATGTGTACAACATTGGTACAAACACAGCATGTATGTGTACAACATTGGTACAAACACAGCATGCAAGTGTATTCTACTGATACAGAATGGCATGCATGTGTACTTTAATGGTTCTACAAAAGTGTATATTTGTACTCTATTGGTAATACCACAGCATACATTTGTATTATATTGCTATTAACATGGCCACCTCAGATGTGGAAGGATGCGGATTTGAACTCAGCCAAGTCATACCAAAGACTTATAATAATGGTACTAGCACATGCCTCACTTTGTGCTCAGCATAAAGAGGTTAGTGATAGGACTAGTCAGCCTGGAGACAAGGTAGTGTGACTGGGTGGGACATGATGCTACATGTCTGCAGTATGATGCCCCAGTGCTAGACATCACTGTAAACTGTCACACTGCAGACACTGTAACTATATGACTGAAAAATTGTTAAAGCTATGTTCAAAATCCAAAACACACACACACATAATTAAATATATGATTACAATCAAGACTTTTTGTTGAAAAAAATAGCCATAATCAGTTTCAAACATCCACAAACTAGAGTGTGTTTAGAACTAATTTCAAAGTTTGAACTTGACAAATATTAATCTGGCATAACTGTTATTAAAATCCTGTAAAATACATATTGAAAGAAAATGCCTTAACCGTGTTGATCCTAATGGACTCCAGCTGCACAAAATAATAAGTGGACACTGAATAATATTTCCTTTATACAGTAAAAATGTGTTTAGGGTTTCTACATTAATCTGCAGCATATACTGCCTGGTACAATATAAAACTAAGTTGGGATTGGGTATAAATAACTGACAAGTGCTAATTGAAATGTTCTCATATGAAGACTCATGAAACTTATTTCATATAAAGAGTGGACTTCTCAATGTAGTAAATCTATCACAAAATGCTGGCTACTATGCTACTTATTTCATATAAAGATTGGATTTCTCTACATTGTTAAGACTTTACAGTTTTCACAAAGTAAAAGAAAAGAGTGAAACTAACAAGTTTTGTAGCATTCAATAAATAATTTATTTCCTTAAAATACAGAGTGAAAATTTAGAAAAGCCATATAACATTGTGAATTAAAATTCAGATAGTCCTAAAAGTTCTTTCAAAATGCAGAGAATTCAAATTGAATTGCAGAAGAATTCCAAATAAATTTCAGTATTGAATGTGTTTATGTGCCTGTAGTCTCTGGTATGCTACTCTGCCTATGACCTGCAATGTGGCAATGTGTTAACAATCTTTTGATGTACAGAAATATATTCCAAAATGTCCTTGACTGAATTCACTATAATTCCAAATTAATGATTTAGTCCAAGAAGTATGAATAAGCACTTTATAATTCCAGTGAATAATTTATAAAATTAATCCACCCAAAACTAAAAACTGAGGGGCCAAGAATGGCCGAATGGTCTAAAGTGCTCACCGTTCCAGATAACTGCCATCTCACCTGTCTGCATGGGTTCGAGTCTTAGATTCGGCTAATGTGGGTACGTGAGAAAGCTTGCCAGTAGCTTTTCATGTGTAGGTGGTTCTTCCCAGGGTTTTCCAGGGTTCTTCCTCCACCAGTTATACTGGTCGCCATGTATAGCCTATCTTGTGCTGAAAAATGGCATTAAACCCTACAACAACAACAACTAAAAACTGAACACAGCAAACTAAATACTGATTGCACTTCAGCTGTTAAGATAAGTAATTTCTCAAGCAAACAACACTGATATAAAAACCTAAGACACAATAATAGAGCCAGGATGTAGGTCCGATAACTTTCTAAAACATTTAAAGTTGCCAACCAGTTCAGGAATTTCCAAGTGAAATATTAATATCCTACACTTAAAAATAAACATGTTTACCTCCATCAATAATGATCTGAATATCTAATCTACAATCACAGAAAATTATTAGATATGTACTGTGTTCTTTACAAAATAAATGTCACTTGTCAGACAGACCATGAACTTGATTTTGAACTAAGGTCAATTACAAAATACAAAAATATATAACATAATAATTATGGAGAAAAGTTACAAGTAGTGATAATATTCCTCCAAATCCAAAAATGAAACTTCTGTCATAGATGTATCAAACTGTGTGTGTGTGTTAATGTCTACCTTCACTCCAGCAGCCTTCAGCCTCATCAGCTCCTGTTCCAGAAGAAGCCATCGTGTGGGGATGTCCTCACCCCAGTATGACTGCTGAGATGCCACCTCTACAATTTTCCTTTTCAAATCCTCCAATCTGCTGTCTACAACAGTGTTGTCAATGGCAAAGTCCTCATCAACCAAATGAAACCTGGTAGGCTTGTCACTTAGATAAGTGCGGATCTCATTGAAATACCTCTCACAGATCTCATGACAGTTCATCTAAAAATAGGGAGAAGATTGGCATATAGTGAGTAATGGCAAATAAACCTACCTGATAACTGATAACACTATTCATAGAATTCATCAGAATTTGTGTTTTCAACCATTGCGAATATTAATTGGTTTTGGTTTGATGAGTAATGAGGGAAACAGAATCTGTTATAAATTATCCCATTGTATTCTTCAACATACTTTCAAGCTTCTGCTCATTACAAAACAACATTAACTATCCTATATTGATGACACTGGATTAAACCTGAAACACACATTTGTAAGAAAATTTAAATTGACTGTCAGTGGTATTAATTACCCTAGTCCATTTAATGAATGACCCTTGATTGCACTTGACACCATTTACAACCCTAGTGCTGCATTGATGACCCTTGATTCTACTTCACATCATTAATTACCCTAGTTCTCTATAATCTAAGTTTCCTCTGACCCATGGAAAGGGTCTGAGGAAACTAGGATTAAGTCCTATACTGGTGACCCTTGATTCCACTTGACACCATTTGCTACCCGACCTATATTCATGACCTGTGATTACAAAACACCATGATCATTAACTACCCTAGTCCAAAACTGATGACCCATGATTACAAGATATCATTAACTACTAGTCTTATAGTGATGATCCTTGATTACAAAATATAATTAACTACCACAGACCTATACTGATCACCTTGATTACAAAACATGATCATTAACTACCCTAGACCTATCCTGATGACCCATGATTACAAATATCATTAACTACCCTAAACCTATATTGATGATCCTTAATTACAAACATCATTAACTACCCTAGACCTATATTGATGACCCTTGATTACAAAACATCATTAACTACCCTAAACCTATATTGATGATCCTTAATTACAAAACATCATTAACTACCCTAGTCCTATATTGATGACCCTTGATTACAAAACATTAACTACCCTAGACCTATATTGATGACCCTTGATTACAAAACATCATTAACTACCCTAAACCTATACTGATGATCCTTAATTACAAAACATCATTAACTACCCTAGACCTATATTGATGACCCTTGATTACAAAACATCATTAACTACCCTAGACCTATATTGATGACCCTTGATTACAAAACATCATTAACTACCCTAAACCTATACTGATGACCCTTGATTACAAAACATCATTAACTACCCTAGACCTATACTGATGACCCTTGATTACAAGACATCATTAACTACCCTAGACCTATACTGATGACCCTTGATTACAAAACATCATTAACTACCCTAGACCTATATTGATGACCCTTGATTACAAAACATCATTAACTACCCTAGACCTATACTGATGACCCTTGATTACAAATATCATTAACTACCCTAAACCTATATTGATGATCCTTAATTACAAACATCATAAACTACCCTAGTCCTATACTGATGACCCTTGATTACAAAACATGAACATTAACTACCCTAGACCTATATTGATGACCCTTGATTACAAGACATCATTAACTACCCTAAACCTATATTGATGATCCTTAATTACAAAACAGCATTAACTACCCTAAATCTATATTGATGATCCTTAATTACAAAACATCATTAACTACCCTAGACCTATATTGATGACCCTTGATTACAAGACATCATTAACTACCATAAACCTATATTGATGATCCTTAATTACAAAACATCATTAACTACCCTAAATCTATATTGATGATCCTTAATTACAAAACATCATTAACTATCCTAGACCTATATTGATGACCCTTGATTACAAAACATCATTAACTACCCTAGACCTATACTGATGACCCTTGATTACAAATATCATTAACTACCCTAAACCTATATTGATGATCCTTAATTACAAACATCATAAACTACCCTAGTCCTATACTGATGACCCTTGATTACAAAACATGAACATTAACTACCCTAGACCTATATTGATGACCCTTGATTACAAGACATCATTAACTACCCTAAACCTATATTGATGATCCTTAATTACAAAACATCATTAACTACCCTAGACCTATACTGATGACCCTTGATTACAAAACATCATTAACTACCCTAGACCTATAGTGATGACCCTTGATTACAAAACATCATTAACTACCCTAGACCTATATTGATGACCCTTGATTACAAAACATCATTAACTACCCTAAACCTATACTGATGACCCTTGATTACAAAACATTAACTACCCTAGACCTATACTGATGACCCTTGATTACAAAACATCATTAACTACCCTAAACCTATATTGATGATCCTTAATTACAAAACATCATTAACTACCCTAGACCTATATTGATGACCCTTGATTACAAAACATCATTAACTACCCTAGACCTACATTGATGACCCTTGATTACAAAACATCATTAAATACCCTAGTCCTACCCCTATACTGATGATCCTTTACTGCATAATGATGACTTTCATGACAAATCCAATTAAGATACATACTAAACATAAGTCTGTGTGCACAAAACTATCACTTACACAGCTGAGAGAATGAACCTCGAAAAAAATATGAAGCAAGTAATTACTTTATTTACTGGATTAAAGTAGATGTGAATTATACCTAGACTTGAGAGTTGTATAAAATAGTGTATCCGCCATTTGTAAACATGTCCACTGCATTTCTTGATTGTGACATTAAGTTTGATTCAGTTGAAATTTTCAATAGTACTGTTCAAAGATTGTTTATAATATATATGATAATATACCATTCTTTGAACTAATCCAATATATTGTTATCAAGATTTCACCAAAAAATAATATTAGAGCAAACTTTAAATTTTGGAATGAGGCTATATGCTAAAATTAAGTTACTGCTATGTGTCCACTGCTTACATTCATATCCATCATTTCAGCATAATGATTTGACCATCAGTTATCAATTTCTCAACATAATGCACTTTAGATATTTAGAAAAAAAAACTACTTGCCAACTGCAGTACTAAACAGCACAAAAATATACATATGTAGTCCTAGAATAATCTTCTAGTTTTAGAAACAAGAAAAAACCACAAGTCACATGACACAGCAAATTCTGATCAACTCCATAGTGTGAATATATTGAGGGAAAATTTTAAGCTCTGCACTTAAAGAATTGTGTTTCAATACTTTTAAACCTTTATTTAATATCACATCTCATTTTAAAATCATTATAGTTCATAATTATTTTGTAATTTCACAAGAAAATTGATACACAATAGCAAGTCCTTCAAATTCAATGAGTTAATTGAGTAATTCAGACTTCAAAAACCATTAAAATCATTTTACGCATCAGTACTGATCTCATTCTTGATTGCCACAACCCCAAAATGCCTAACCCCACCCTGGATTTTCAAAGATCTGCTAGATCCTTTATTTTTAATCAGTAGCAATTTAAATACTGCTCCCAATAACACATTTCAAGTTTCTTCTGCACTGATAATGGTGGGTTTTACGATTCAAATATTCAACAACCCTTTTTTGGCATAGAAGGATAAACATAAACTAGCATCATATTTTTTCAATGAAAAGGGATACAAAGAAGTGCTAAATTCTATTGGTCCCTGAATAACTCAACAACAACAATGATCAGAGTATATGGACATAAAAATACAGTGAAGTATATATGTACGAAAATGTAAATTGTCCATCAGTGTGTATTAACTACCCTAGTCTATTTAATGAATGACCCTTGATTCTACTCGATATCATTAACCACCTGAGTCCTATACTGATGACCCTTGATTCCACTTGACATCATTAACTACCTGAGACCTGTATTGATGACCCTTGACTACACTTGACATCATTAACCACCATAGCCCTGTATTGAAGACCCTTAATACCACTTGACATCATTAACTACCTGAGTCCTGTATTGATGACCCTTGACTACACTTGACATCATTAACCACCCTAGTCCTGAATTGATGACCCTTGATTACACTTGTCATCATTACCTACCCGAGTCCTGTACTGATGACCATTGATTACACTTGACATCATTTACTACCCTAGTCCTGTAATGAATGACACTTGATTCCACCTGACATCATTAACTACCCTAATCCTGTACTGATGAACATTGATTACACTTGACATCATTTACTACCCTAGTCCTGTAATGAATGACCCTTGATTCCACTTGACATCATTTACTACCCTAGTCCTGTAATGAATGACCCTTGATTACACTTGACATCATTTACTACCCTAGTCCTGTCATGAATGACCCTTGATTACAGTTGACATCATTAACTACCCTTGTCCTGTACTGATGACCCTTGATTCCACTTGACATCATTAACCACCCTAGTCCTGTATTGATGACCCTTGATTCCACTTGACATCATTTACTACCCTAGTCCTAAATTGATGACCACTGATTCCACTTGACATCATTAACTACCCTAATCCTATACTGATGACCATTGATTCCACTTGACATCATTTACTACCCTAGTCCTGTAATGAATGACCCTTGATTCCACTTGACATCATTTACTACCCTAGTCCTGTAATGAATGACCCTTGATTCAACTTGACATCATTTACTACCCTAGTCCTGTAATGAATGACCCCTGATTCCACTTGACATCATTTACTACCCTAGTCCTGTAATGAATGACCCTTGATTCTACTTGACATCATTAACTACCCTAGTCCTGTACTGATGACCCTTGATTACACTTGACATCATTAACTACCCAAGTCCTGTATTGATGACCCTTGATTACTCTTGAAATCAGTAACTGCCTGAGTCCTGTATTGATGACCCTTGATTACACTTGACATCATTAACCACCATAGTCCTATACTGATAACCCTTGATTACACCTGACATCATTAACTACCCTAGTCCTATATAATCCAAATTTCCTCTAAACTGTCCCACCCCATTTTTGATATTTGAACATTCACATAAATGTCCATATATCAGAAATGACGTGGGAAACATCTGAGTAAACTTGGATAAGTCCTGCATTGGTGATCTTTGATTCCACATGACATCATTAACTACCCTGGTCCTGTACCGATGACTCATTGTTACAAAACAGCATTGACTACCCTAGTCCTATACTGAAGTTGTCCAATGTAAGACTTCTCACCTGATATTTATTCTGTTGGGGTGAACAACAACATAAAGATCAGGTGAGGCATCTTAAATTGTAGGATTATCCTATATTGATAACCCTTGATTACAAAACATCACCAACTACCCTAGACCTATACTGATGGCCTGTGATTACAAAATATCATGATCATTACCTACCCTCATCCTAAACTGATGACCCTTGATTACAAAACATCTTTAACTACCCTAGTCCTACACTGATGACACATAATTACAGTACATCAACTACCCTAGACCTATAATGATGACCCATAATTACAGTACATCAACTACCCTAGTCCTATATTGATGACCCATAATTACAGTACATCAACTACCCTAGACCTATATTGATGACCCATAATTACAGTACATCAACTACCCTAGGTCTATATTGATGACCCATAATTACAGTACATCAACTACCCTAGACCTATAATGATGACCCATAATTACAGTACATCAACTACTCTAGACCTATATTGATGACCCATAATTACAGTACATCAACTACCCTAGGTCTATATTGATGACCCATAATTACAGTACATCAACTACCCTAGACCTATATTGATGACCCATAATTACAGTACATCAACTACCCTAGTCCTATAATGATGGCCCATAATTACAGTACATCAACTACCCTAGTCCTATAATGATGGCCCATAATTACAGTACATCAACTACCCTAGACCTATAATGATGGCCCTTGGTTACAAAATATCATTACCTACCCTCATCCTAAACTGATGACCCTTGATTACAAAACATCTTTAACTACCCTAGACCTATAATGATGACCCATAATTACAGTACATCAACTACCCTAGACCTATATTGATGACCCATAATTACAGTACATCAACTACCCTAGACCTATAATGATGACCCATAATTACAGTACATCAACTACCCTAGACCTATA
>JAECUM010016082.1:0-45781 GCA_016617855.1 Megalonaias nervosa
GAGTAAACGAAACGCACTATAAAATAAAAACAAAAAGTCAACGATGGGATAACAAAAATGAGCTAACCCAAACGATTTATTATCCGTTTTCAACCGTAGGGAAATAGTCTCGGTTAGAGACTTTGGTTTAGCGTTATTGACCTTGTTTTTTAGCCTACGTAGGAACCTTATGTTTTAGCCAAATGGCGATTCAGACAAGTGGTCTGTTCACCCTGCCTGCTGCTATCCGCAGAAGAATTATTTAAACCTGTTGCAAAGATTACTAAAGGTCTTCTCCCTGCATTAGAAAAAACCGCTGAAGCAACTGGAAATATAGCAAAGCGAACTAAGAAAACAAAAACGATTTTGCGAGAACTTCCTGCCGAAATAGCTGCTGCTCAGCCAACGCGAGAAGTACCTGAGGATGTAGACCAAGCGGAGGGTGATACACTAGAACCAGAACCAGAAGCACGAGCCAAGATTAATCTGTTTGATAAATTTACCGAAGACGCTATTATTGGTATTAAACAGGCCAAAAATATAAAACAATTAGCTGCGACTGCTGTGAGAAGTTATGATGATCGAGAACGATTTTTAAAACCTAAGTATGTTGATGATCCTGTAGATCGCGAAAATTGGTACAAATGGATATATCGCATATACTACAACGTTGATCAAGCTCGAATCAGCGATACGAGATATATTAAATTTATTCATGCAACAGATGAATATATTTCATGGATAAAACTATCACCAGAGCAACAACAACAACAACGGCAACAACGACAACAAGAACAAATGCAACAACTTGAAAAATTACAGAAACAATGAGAACAACAACTACACCCACAACAACGTCAACGATAAATAAAGGATCTGAACGAGCTGGAGAAACTGCAAGGAAATACTCCAACAAGGTTCCGACAAGCAGACATAAACTCAGTCAAAAAAGCTTTAGGTATGGTACCATTAACGCCGAAGAAGAACGGACTGAAGAACAAACAAGACCACCACCTGAACTAATGCAAACAACAGAAGAAGAACCCCCTGGTGCAACTGGATCTGGATGCAACACTGGTGTTTACAACACTGGTGTTTCCCCCGGTAATGCCCTTGCAGATGTTGAACGACTAGAAGTCCTCATTGGTGGAAAACGAGCCGGTAATAATTCTCCAGAAATCATTAATGAAGCAGCCGCTATTTGTCAGCGATTGTTTACAGGCGGTATCATGAATATTAATGTGTATCGGTCCCTCATTAATGAAATCGCCGATGATTATTACAGCGATTAAGCAGTTAGATACAATTATTACAATAAGATCACTATAGATGCTGCTCAACGTGGACCGACCATGGTCAGGGTGATAAATTCGCGATTACCAGTATATAAAGCAATCTACGGGAATGGGCTCGGCGATGTTGTTCAGGGCTTATTTTCTAGGATAGCCCCAAAGGCAATACCGATTGCAAAGCAACTAAGCATGAAAGTCATTGATGTTATTCGTGAAAAGGGTATTGGTGCTGCTGGCGACGTTGACAGTAAAGCATTCTCTGCAATCAAGGATAGACTAGCACGATTAGTATGACGAAAACCTCAGCCACCAGTAGAATCACTCAGCACTGAAGTGATGCCTGCAAATGTTAGTAAAATAATAAATCAAGCCACAAATCAAAAATTAGCAGAGTTAGCTGGTGAAAAAGAAAATAAATATAACTGCTAGTCTGATGGCAGGAAGTGGTCTTCGTATTAGATGATGACCAGTAACAAAATATGTTCAAACGTGTATCTGATCCCGCATTTGACATGGATGCGCCAGTTCTCAAAGATGAGTCTGCGCGTGATTATCAATATTATTCTTATGACGCACGACAGCCAAATCAGCGTGGACGAATCGAATTACAAGTTCAAGATACAAGTAGATATTTCTTACCCGCTGAAGCATGTATTGAAGTAGAGAGTGAAATTTTAAAAACAGATAATGCTGAATATGGAGCCAATGATAGTATTGGTTTTGTTAATAATGGCATTATGGCGTTGTTCGACAGTGCTACGTATATCATCGACGGAAGAAATCTTGAATCAATTCAAAAGGACGTCGACGTTGCCACAAGAATACTTGGTCTAGCAAGATACAGTGACGATTATTCAAGATCAGCTGGTCAATCAATGATGTTTACCAAGGACACTTATGACCACCCTAACTACGTACCATATGATATAAGAAGACCACGAAACCATGCCAATAACGCCAACGCTGACTTTGCTCCGGTGGTTCATGGTGCTAATGCAAATTTTAACTTGGGATTCACAGCACGTCGATCTATACTGAAAGATGGAAATAGAAGATTTTCATGTGCAATTCCACTATCACATATCTTTGGATTTTGTAGAAATGTCAGCAAGATTATTTTCGGTGCCAAACATACAGTTGTACTCGTACGAAAAGCCACAGACGATGATGCAGTATGGCGATCTGCTGTTGTTGCTGATGCCGGTAAAGTAGCGCTGACAAAACTTTAATTGTGGATGCCAGTAATGACTCCAGCGATACCTGAAGAAGAACGTTTACTCTCTTTTATGGGTCGAGGTGGTAAGTCGACGCTATCATGGTTAAGAACAACCACAGATGCTGTTCAAAGTACCATTAGTGGTTTATTTACATGGCAGATAGCATCACAACAAGGTATCTCTACGCCACGACATATATTTGTTGCTTTCCAAGATGCTGCACGAGTAAATGATCAGACGCGTAGCATAATGATATTTGACAAACTCGGTGTTACTGAGGTTTCATTAAGAATAAACAGACATCAAGAACCATCAGAGGATATTTTGTTGAATTTTGAGCAAAATCATGTGGCGCGTGCATATCATCGATTGATGTCGTTTATGGGGCGTGATCAAAATGTTGATACTGGTTTACAAATATCACAGCTAGCTTTTACAACGCTGTATCCGATTTATTATTTTTCGCTGGAACATTTGGATTTGTTTAGACAGTCCGTTGTTGACATACATTTTCGAGCTCGTGTTACAAGAGGAGCTATTGCTAATTACAGAGCAAGCGCCGTCATGCTCAGTGATGAGACGATGCTACTTGAAGGTGTTGGTGGAAGAATGAAGGTCGTTAAATTAGAAATCAGAAATATATCATAAATGTCACATCATCATGTTAGTGTCAGTCTGACTTCAGGTCAGATTAAAAAATTACAATCATCATCAAAAGAGAACTGTGCAGTAAAAATATCACTAAAACGAGAACAAATCACAGGTGGTTCAAATAAACTACCTCTAACAGAACGTCAGCTTAAACATTTCAATGAAGCCAAACAATCAAAGATTCGCATACGACTTAATCTTTCTGCGGGTGCCGTCAAAGACATCGCTAAGACCGATGGTATATTTCCGATTCTCGCCGCGTTACCAGCGTTAATAGCCGCTGCCGCCCCAGCTGTTGCAAAAGCTGCTGCGTTAGGTGTTGTTGGAACATCTGCTGGAATGGCACTAAAGAGTGTCGTATCCAATGAAAACACCCAAACAGCTTGCACTGGCTGGTAATGAACCCACAACCCCTGGATTAACAACCCATTTTGCAAACCCGGAACAGGGAGCCGTGACGTGGATACCAGTTATTGTGGCTTTAAATGCAACCTTGAGGTGTTTATATAGCTCTTGATTGACAAGAAATTATATCATGTTTAGTTGAATGGACGGATCCACGCTATCAGGTTTAATTAGCTTATAATCATCTCAACCGATAGAGCACATGTATTCCCAAGTTACACCCAAATTCAACACTAAATATGTAATATCACACTAAATTGTTACGACGGATCTTCAATATGGACTAGACATGTTTCCTTGAAATTATCATCAACGTTTATCTCTGACTTCGTAAATAATTATTTAATATGCAGGAAAATTTACGACTGAAATTTTAACTTCAGTGACCTTATTATGGTTGAATATTATTAAGAAAGAGGGCGCCTTAATAATGGATGGACTGCTTATATTGATATCATCATCAGAATTTTGACTCTATCTCACTGAAGATTCCTTTTTGGCAAGGTTCTATCATCCCACACTTAGCGCCACCACAGATATCAAAGATGAGTTTTACGACGAGTTAGACTCGCTGATCGACAAAATTCCCAAGGAAGAGAACTTGATATTACCGAGCGACTTCAACGCTAGGGTGGGTGCAGACCATGACTCTTGGCCTTCCGGTCTTGGTAAGTTTGGCACTGTGAAGATGAATGAGAACGGGCAGCGACTCCTAGAGATGTGATCGTACCACGACCACAGCATCACCAATTCATTCTTTCAGACAAAGCCACAGCACAAAGTGTCTTGGAGGCATCCCCGGTCCATACACTGGCACCAGCTGGACTTGATGATCACGAGAAGGTCTGCCATGAAGGGTGTGATTCTTACCAATACCTTACACAGCGCTGACTGCGACACCAATCACTTGCTGGTGTGCTGCAAAATGAAGCTTCAGCCAAAGAAGATACACTGCTCTAGGCAAGAAGGTAAAACACGCATAGATGTGAGCAAGACGTCACATCCAGACAAGGCTGAGGAATTCACTTACGCCCTCTCCAAGGCGTTCGATTCGGAACCACCATATGGCAGTGCCAAAGAGTGATGGGATCACATCAGAGAGACTGTGTGCAGCACAGCCATATGGATCTTTGGTAAGAGGCAGCCAAAGAACAACTACTGGTTTAAGGACAACTCCGCCACACTCATGCCAGCCATAAAAGAGCGTCGCCGTGCCCACCTGGAATACAAGCGTTCCCTCTGCCAGAGGACACTACAGGCATACAGGTTGACCAGAATCAAAGTACAGAGGTTAGCACGGCAGTGCGCCAATGAATACTGGCTTCAGCTCTGTCAGAGTATCCATTCAGCAGTAGATATCGAAAACATGGGAGGCATGGACGATGGCATAAAGAAAGCAATGGGTCCCACGAAAAAAGTGACAGCACCACTGAAGTCTTCCGCAGGCGATAACATCCATGACGAGGGCAAGCAGATGGAGCGTTGGGTGGGGTGCTACACTGAGCTGTACTCCAGAGAGAACCACGTAACCAACAATACCCTCAGCGCTATTGAAAAGCTCCCTCTTATGGCCGAACTGGACGAGAAACCTACTGCAACAGAACTAAAGAAGGCCTTAGAGAAACTGTCCTCAGGTAACGCCCCAGTGAAGGATGGCATCCCAGCAGAAGTCATCAAGTGCGGCTCCAGCGTGCTGCTCTCACGCCTGCATGACCTCCTCTCCCAGTGCTGGGATGAAGGTGCAGTGCCTCAGGACACGAGAGCCAACATCGTAACCCTGTACAAGAACAAGGACGACAGAAGCGACTGCAACAACTACAGGTGCATATCCCTTCTCAGCATCGTGGGTAAAGTCTTCGCACTTGTCATCCTGAACAGATTGCAGATGCATGCTGACAGAGTGTATACAGAGTCGTAATGCGGGTTCTGCGCAGAGAGGTCCACAATCGACATGATCTACTCCATCAGGCAACTGCAGGAGAAGTGCAGAGAACAACATAGACCTCTCTTCCTGGCCTTTATAGTCCTCACCAAGGCGTTCGATCTGGTCAGAAGAGATGGACTCTTCACACCCCCGGCGAAGATTGGATGCCCTCCAAAGCTGCTAAGCATGGTCCAGTCCTTCCAGGACGACATGAAAGGCACAGTGCAATACGAAGCTCAACTTCCGACTCCTTCGACGTCCACAGCGGAGTGAAACCAGGTTGTGTCTTTGCCCCCACGCTCTTTGGCATCTTCTTCCCTGTCCTGCTCAAGTACGCCTTTGAGACGTCCACAGAAGGGATCTACCTGCACACGCGATCAGACGGAAGACTGTTCAACCTACCACGACTAAAGGCAAAGAGCAAAGTGCGAGAAGCAACCATCAGGGACATGCTCATTGCAGACGATGTTGCACTAGCCACTCACACAGAAGCTGAGCTACTGTGCATGAGGGACCCCTTTGCTAAAGCATGCGATGAGTTCGTGTTGACCATCAGCCTAAAGAAAACCAAAGTGATGGCTCAGGACGCGGATCCCCCTAGCATCATCATCAACAACTACGAACTAAAGGTAGTCAGTCAGTTCACGTACCTCGGCTCTAACATCACCAACAACCTCTCGCTCGATGCTGAGCTCAACAAGAAGATTGGAAAGGTATCAACAACTCTCTCTAGGTTGTCGCAGAGAGTTTGGAACAACCGCACGCTGACCCTGAACAATAAGATCTCCGTGTACCGTGCTTGTGTGCTAAGCACTTCCCTGGTCGCCAGTGAAACCTGGACCTTGTACGCCTCACAGGAGAAAAGACTGAGTGCCATTCACGTGCGATGTCTCCGACGCATACACAGGATCACCTGGAGAAATCGAGTGACAAACAACGAGGTGTTTGAACGTGCCAAGATTCCCAACATGTTCACACTCCTCCGCCAACGTCGCATCAGATGATTGGGCCATGTTCGTCGGATGGATGACGGATGGATCCCCAAAGACCTTTTTTATCCGAAGCTCGCCTCTGGCAAAATATCGATCGGACAGCCACATCTCCACTTCAAGGATATCTGCAAGCGCGACATAAAAGTCCTTGACATCGATGTCAACACCTGGGAAGAGCTTGCTCTACAAAGGTCCAGCTGGCGACATGATCTGATCACAGGTCTGAAAGCCGGTGAGGGCAACCTACGCTTGTTTGCCGATTAAAAGCGATCTCAGAGTAAGAAGAAGCAGCTCCAACCCACACCAGACTCGACCTGCAAGTGCAGTAAGTGCAGCAAGGACTGCCACACCCGTGCTGAGCACCACAGCCACAGCAGACGCTGCACAGCCAACAACCAGGACATTTCTCATGGGCTCACTTGCATCGTCTCTCGAGACTAACGGATGTCAACGAACGATATTGAAGTAAAAGTAGCTAGTGCAATGTCCAATAAAAGCGCCAAAACACCTGATACTGGTTGGTAATGAATCCGCAACCATATAGATGACAAACCCACTTCGTACACCAGGAACAGGGACCCGCGTCGTGGTACAAAGCTATCGTGGCATTATTTGAAACCTTGAGATGGTTATGTAGCTCTTTATTGGCAAGAAATAGTATTATGTTTAGCTGAATGGCCTGATCCAAGCGAAGAAGAGGAATTACCTTATGGTCATCCCAACTGATAGAGCACATGTTTGCCTAAGGTTACCCAAATTAAACACTATATTGTGTTATATTACGCTTAATGGTTAAGACAGATCTTCAGACATATATCCCTGTAATTATCATCAACGTTTATAAAGGACTTCATAAATAACAATTTAATGTGAGGGAAACTTTACGAGAGACATTTTCACTGCATTGAGCTTATTGTGGTTGAATATTATTACGGATCTAAACTCGAGAAGTATAGAGATCTAACATTATCTGCATGGGCAATATTCAAATATTTGTTTAAAATATATTTGAATTAATCTTTCTACTGTACTGAGAGAGAAATGAGTTCATCTAGTGAACGTATTATTACTGATTTATTTCAGCCTGGAATTCGGCCCGCACTTGGAATCACGCCCGGACACTCGCCCAGGATCCATGAATCTAGTGCTCAAATGTCATCGCAAACAAACATATTTGTTTTTCCGTTCGTATTTCTTCAATATCTTTTCAGTTATTTTTCTCAAGTACGCCTATCTACCCTGGAAATATTTGTCTGAGGAAGTAATCTTCAAATAAGTGAAGAATAATGAAATCGAAAATCCTGATGAATTTTATTCTTCTACTGAGCATTGTTGATATAATTTTACATGTAACTGATTTTTCAGTTTTCATACCCATTAATGGTCCTAAAATTATGTCCCATACCATTTAAGTACAAGTTTTGAGCACTGTATGAAAAAAGCAGATGTCTGAAGGTCAACATTTGTTTCAAAAGAACACGATGAAATAAACAACAAATTAGGAAGAAGAAAACGTCTGATAACATTTTAATTACATTATACAAAAAAGAACCCTTCTCCTGCTGGATAGGTTTCTTTAACGACGTAATACACAAAACACCTCATCCTTTGGCGTGTATATATAAGGATCTAACTTTGCTCTAAGATTACTTTATACTTTTGTATTCTTTCTATAAATGAAAATATAAATGTACCGTAAGCTTAAATTGGAAAAGAATGTTTCAAAAATAAGTCCTTGGATACAATCAGTATAGAGATCGTTTCGATAGTGGACATTAGCTACTCGCAGAATCTAATGTATTAATATTTTAAACAGACTTCTTTCTAAGAGATTAATTTATTAATCCTGCAAAATACTGATAAAGAACAATGTACAAACGAAGGTGATACATATACTGTGCGAGTAGCAAAATTAACATATCCTTTCAGATCTATTAAACTTTTGCCACCTTCCAGTTTCAGTGGGAAAGTAATGAATCCCTGTTGGAACTTTCTAAAATGTGTTCGATAATTTTTCTGTATACATATTAAATAGGGTTCAAAACTGAAAGTTTTTAAAAATGTCCAGAGATTTCTGCTTTTATAGGTATCCAAAACACTAGAATGACAAGTTTGTACACATTGATGTTTCAATCTCCATTTGACTGAGTAATAAAGACAATCATCAGAGGTGAATGACTGATATAACCATAAAGAATTAATATTTTTGATTACACATAAACTACCCTTGATACGGAAGGTCATAAACTTTAAATTCAACCGATTTGTAGTAGTTTAAAACAACCACTATGTTTATGAAAACATTCCCACTGTATACCCATTGTTTAATACTAAACTGGGTTATGACCTTTAACTGGTCAAGTTGTTTTGAATATAGTCTTGCAATCATAAGCTGTCAAAAGCAATGCCTGTAGCACTTATTCATGGCGTTTGTGTTCGCCCTAGAAATAAACCTTGATCCCATGAAATAATCACCTTCTAAGATAGAGTTTTCTATAAATTAGTCTCAGATACATGACTAATATGAGGAAAAGAATGGATTTGGAATCGTTTCTTAGTATCAGCATATTCCTTCAGAAAGCAGCCGCTGTGAATATCTAACCATGATAATCCAATGTAAGAAGGAAACGTTTAGGTATGATGGGCAATATCAGGCAGTATATTTTTTACAGCTTTGGCAACCCTCTGACTCGTTATTACCCTTGACAAAATATTGACACCTAGACCAAAGTTTCCTTCCTGTCATATTCCACACCAATGTTTCTTACCATCTAATTTGACGAAAAACAATTTTAAACTCTACATAGCTCCATGACTAGCCTTGACAGATACCGGGGCTTTTAATTGAATGTACCACATATAGGTGGAGAGAATAAAGACAACCTGACAATGTAAGCTGATATAATTACATTTATTTGACAGCTGTCGGTGTAGAAAAAGGACAACTCTGATGAATCCTTTTCGAAATAAATGTGGTCTTGTAAGTTCAATTATACACATTTTGGAGTTTTTCAATCAGAAACAGGGTCTGGGGACAAAATATTGATTAGTGTCATTTTCTACCGACTGTGGAAGTGGACAGATCTCTGGCAGGCACTTGACTGGCCAGTTATGTTAACTGAGTGGACGGATCCACGCCATTATCTTGTGATTAGCTTATGGTCATCTCAACCGATAGAGCAAATGTATTACCCAAATTAAGCACATAATTGTGTTATGTCACGCTTAATGGTTAAGTCATATCTTCAACGTATACTAGATATAAATCACTGATTGCTTCGTTAACATGTTTTTGCATCACTTGAACAATTATAACCGTTACGTATCAAAAATCTCCGTTAATATATTCCAACACAATGTGAAGTTTTCAGATTCAAATCTGAACACGCTTGTTGTTATTGCTAAAGAGGGGCAACGTTTGCTAATGGTTGTTTGGTTGTTATCGGTATCAGCACGTAATTGACGAACGGAAGCTAAGACCTCTTGTTATCATTGCGAAAGAAAGCACCCTTTAATAATGGAGGGACGGGTTGTGTTGATACCATCAGCACAAGATTGACTTTATCTCACTGAAGTAAAAGTAGCTAAGTGTTTTGTCCAATGAATGCGCCCAAACAGCTGGCACTGGCTGGTAATGAAACCGCAATCCCTGGATTAACAACCCACTTTGTAAATCCGGAACAGAGAGACGCATCGTGGTACCCACCTATCGTGGCTTTAATTGCAACCTTGAGGTGTTTATATAGCTCTTAATTGACACTAAATTATATCACGTTTAGCTGAATGCACGGCTCCACCCAATCAACTGGGATTACCTAATGATTATCCCAGCCGATAGAGCACATGTATTTCCAAGTTTACCCAAATTACACATTAATTTGTGCTACATCACGATAAATATTTAAGACAGATATTCAACGTGGACTAGACGTATATCCCTGTTATTTTCATCAACGTTTATGTCTGACTTCGTAATTAATAATTTAATGTGAAAGACAATTTACGAGTAGTTGTAGTAGTTCGTTCGATGACATTATTATTACTGTTATTTTAATTCATTGACTTTTTCAAATCAGGAATTTGTGATCTTCTTCAGTTATTTTTTCGTCAAATACTTCATTATAGGTTTTTATTATCGCGCTGAATTCTTCAACGGATATTCTGCCATCGTTGAGATATGATGAAATCAACGATTATAGTTTGGAATATGCTGTCGTTGCTGTATGTAATTTTACCATATACTCATGTAATTTTGTGTTCGCACATGTAGCTATCTTCTTTGCAATAATACTAAAAATACCCGCGATAGCTGTTGCGGATGAAACGATAATCGTTACAACTACAGGCGCGGTCATTGTTATCGTTGATAATATTACACCAGTTCCAGCGATGATAGCAGAGACTGAATACACAGCTATGTCAACAACAACCACGCGTATGCGATATTTTTTACTTTTATTCTATAATCGTCAAAGATATTTTTCAGTTTAGTGTGCCACGTACATACTTGATTGTATCTGTAGTTTTGAACGTCGATCATTATATTGTTATGAAGTACTTAATTGAGGTGTTTCGGCGACAAATTCCAGACACCACCAGTAAGACACCGAGGTTAAGTTTTTATCAGATGGTTCCAGTATAAATGTTTCTTCGGTATCTTTATTTAACACAGCAGACACAATTCCGGAAAAATTATCGGTTGAATGACGCCATGGAAATGTAGTAAATATCCAAAATTCTGCAGAGCTGAACACGGACAGCCTGTAAACACCAATGATTTCCACGGAATGTTTAATAGTGTTATTTTTCGGTGTCTATTTTGATGTTTTCTGATGATACTTTTAATCTGTTTATGCGGAATTTTAACGAGATTAGTTTTACTGACGATATTAGGAATTCCATTGATAATATCGCTGAGTTTCGCGTTTACATCGGCTAGTTTTATGTCAACCGTTAGTGGACTTCCAAAGAAGTTATTAATAGTTTCTGTTTATGTTTCTGCGAAAATTCAGAAACAATTGTACTTCATTAGAAAAATCGGTTCTAAGTGTGGTCATTGCATCGTTGATTGTCATCAACGAAGTTATCACCGGAATTTCCTTATCGACGTATGTTTTCGTCATAGCGTCGAGATTATCTGTTGGTTCTCCCACATTAATAATTTTATTGTTGTTCATGTTGAGTACGCCAGTCATTACATTGCCGGTCTTTAACACTCGTTCGGATATACTCGACGCGGTAACAGCACCAGGAACAAGTTTTCCATCTCGGTCATACACAGCAATAAGACCTTCTCGCGATAATCGATTACATATAATAATATCGTTGATTGAAATATTACTCGTCATTAATTTTCCTTCACGATTTTGAAATTCAACAAGTTCGTTTTGGGTCAGCGCTGGCAAGATTGAGCAGGTCAGATAATTCATCATTTATCTGTTTTGTTACTCGCTTGAGTAAATCTTCACCTGGTGCTTGTTTGGTTTTAGTTTTAGTTGATCTTCCGTAAATATCTACCATTATATGATTAGCTATTATTTAAAACAGAACTCGTGTACGCGTGTACAGCTTTGAGGTGCAGAGGACGACTTTGACACAGCGTCGAGGACAGCACGTACTTCACGGCCACAAGATATTGGTGGGTCGGTTATTTTATTTTTTTTTTTGTGTTGGTAACGTTGAATACCAGATTGGTGCATTGAGATCATTGACATATTTTAAAAATTCTTTTGGTGACGCCAGTCCATACGAATCTAAATAAATAATTCCACGTGGATCAATCAGTTTCAGTCGTGGCTGGATTCGAGGGTAACTGATCGCGCATAAAAACGCCTCTGAAACTTTTGACATTTCGTTGCATAGCAGCATCGAGTAAATCAAAATTGGACAACGGAAATTCAACGAAGTATCTCTGGCAGTCTTAGACCCGCTCCGTACCGAGTTCCTGGCAGTCTTAGACACTTTCCCTTTTTTTGATTCCTGTTCCTGTTGCTTTCTTTAATGCCATTCTAGCAGCAGTTCCAACTGCACCTAACGCAGCTGCTTTTGCAACAGCTGGGGCTGCAGCGGCTATTATTCCTGCAATAGCTGCAAGAAGTGAAAATACACCATCCGTCTTAGCGATGTCTTTAATGGCACCCGCAGAAAGACCTACGCGTATACCTTTCTTTGATTGTTTGGCTTTCGCGAAGTGTTTATACTGGCGTTCTGACAATGATAGTTTATTCGGACCACCTGTGATTTGTTTTCGTGTTAATGATATTTTTGTTCCAGAAGTTTTCTTTGATGCCGACTGCAGTTTTTTAATCCGACCAGGAGTCAGACTGACACTAACATGATGATATAACATTTATAATATTATTCTGATTTTAAATCCTAATTGAAATTAGGGGATCTAATTACATGTTTTGTACTGGCGCATCAACGACTCTCATGCGGCCACCAACAACTTCGAGTAACATCGTTTCATCACGGTGTATAACCGCGATTGCTCTGTAACCACCAGGAGTAACCGGTGGACCAGGTATTTTTGGTGGTGATCGTGCTACACGAGCTCGGAAGTGTATATCAACAATAGATTGTCTGAATAAATCTAAATTTTCCAACGAAAAGTAATAGATCGGATACAGCGTTGCAAAATCTCTCTGAGATATTTGCAAACCAGAATCAATATTTTGATCACGCCCCATAAATGACATTGACCGATGATAAGCACGTGCAACATGATTATGATCAAAACTCAGTAATACTTCTTCGGATAGTTCCTTATGTCCATTTATCCTCAATCAAAACGTCACTAACTCCAAGCGTGTCAAATATCATTGAACTTAATGTTTGTGTATTTTCTAGTGCATTTCCTGAAATGCTACAAATATATGTCCGGGTGCAGAAATACATTGCTGTGATACTATTTGCCAGGTAAATAAACCATCACCTTCACTTGAAATACTGTCTGTGGTCATAGTCAACCATGACAATGTTGATTTACCGCCTTGATTCATAAAAGGTAACAACCGTTCTTCTTCAATAATTGATGGAGTCATTACTGGCATCCACAACGAAAGTTTTTAGTCTTACTATACATTCGGCATTTGAGGCGGGTCGCCAGATTGTATCATTGTCGATGACTTTTCTCACTAGTACAACTGTATATTTGGATCCGAAAATAACCTTTCTGACATGTCTGCAGAATCCAAATATATGCGATAATGGAATTACACATGAAAATTCTTCATCATTTAACATCAATCTGCGTGCTGCAAATCCTAAATTAAAATTTTCATTCATTGATAATACTGCAAGAGCATCAGCAGCTCCTCCAGCAGCTCTAACTTTACCAGTATTTACGTTACTGCTTTCTGGGTGATCAGTTGTATCCTCTGCAAACATCATTGCCGGACCAGCTGGTCTCGAGTGATCATCGCTGTATCTTGCAAGGTCAAGTATCGTCATGGCAATATCGACGTTATCCAGACATGATTCAATATTTCTTCTGTCAGTCATGTATGTGGCGCTTTTAAACAACGCCATAATACCGATGTTAACAAAACCAGGTCGATCTAAACTTCCGACTCCAGTACCATCTGCTTGTACAATTCTGCTTTCGATTTCAATAAATGCTTCAGCGGGCAAGAATTATCTGCTTGTATCCTGTGTTCATATAGTCACTTTACTACAGTCTTTTTTCAGGATACTTCTTACAACCATAAGATTGAGGTACTCATTATAACAAAACAAACTATAAAATTCCAAGCTTATATTGTTATGTTGTGGCCTAATTTTTTTTTTCAATGTTGACGGTCTAATTTGCTGGTTGGAAGCAAATAGAATTATTAGTACTATGTATCAAAATTAATTAGTAGCCATTCTCAGGCAGAGCAAGCCTTGTGTGTCATAATACAGACGGGTACAAAATAGTAAACCGTGGCAAAACTAATATGATCAACAATAACAAAATTCCAGGAAATTCAAAAAGCTCGTTCTACTTGTAAAAATGCAACTTTCTACACCATTTAGTACATATCAAACATTTGGACTGGCATAGATCATCTAAGTCAAATTTCCAGATTTCAAGCAAGGCGAAATCGGTTTAAGTACTAGGGTCATAATCCAGGTTTTGGACTTGTATTTCTCGTCTAGGTTACAGACTCTATTCTTCTTCAATTTTGCCCACAAAACACATACTACGTCAAATCCGTGAGGTATTAGCAATAATAATTCAAGAAAGTGAATTTGCATAAGGAAGAAGACAGTCACACAGTAACGCAGAGCAGTAACTGTCAAAAATCCACTATCCGCGGAGTTGTCGGTCATTTTACTTCTCTGCGAATACTGTTTCGGAATCGGCAATGCTAATTATTACATCCTCGATTGCCATTTCATACAGATTACTAATCATTTTGAGACTACTTGTGTCACTGCAAATAGTTCTGAATAAACAGGTACTCCTGAATGTCTTCGTAACGAAATTAATTTGCTAGCACCACCAGAGATAACGGTTACTATCAATATAGCCCAGATAATAAATCTGATTCGTGCATCTATCATGGTTGTCGAGACTTTGATCACATCATGACCAACTGTTGTTGCCGTAGCAAACCTACGGATAAGATGCATAACCATACACCCGTTTAAACTCTACCTCATCTGAACGAAATGACAAGAATTAATATCAATATATTACGTCAAAACTCTCACGGGATCATAAGGGAGAAAGGTAGGAATTACTAGCAGTATGGAACGTCAAGATGATTGTGGCAGAGCAGAGGAGAGAGAGAGAGTACTCTAGGGTCTCAAAGCAGATGCAAACATTTCCGACATATCTTAATTAATTAAGATTTTAGCAAAAAGTAACATGAAACAGATAAATCTTTTCAGGTAAGCATTTTGTTCCTCAAATCAGGTGAAAAACGTCTCGAATGGTTACATAAGATTGAAAATCATGTGACGAAATTAGTCTCCAGTAACAATTTTTTCCAGGAGTGACACTGCGACTATATGAGACACCACCACTTAAACGGCGGTTGAAATTCAGCTAAGCTCCATGGTTCGCGCGACATTGATCTGCTAAGGATCAAACCACGTCGATTTAGTAGCATTCGCATATTAAGACGTTGCAACAACATGTGAGGAACAATAGCTCAGTCTAACATCAGTGACAAAATGGTTTGAGACAACAGCCCAATCTAGCAGCAGTGAAATGTAGAATTACTAACATGTGAAGAAATAACTCAGTTTAGTTGGTAACACCATATGATGAAATGGCTCCGTAATCTGAACTGGTAATATCACGTGATGAAATAGCATTCAAGGTGAAGTGGCAATATAATGTTATGAAATAACTAATTCTCGCAGCAATAAATCCGAGGAAATAGTTTAATCAAGCCAATGTTAACTGTGAATAAATAGCGTAATCCCGCTGGAATGACTTTATCAAATAAAGAGATAGTTCAATTTAGCAGCAGTGAAGCGTATAAAGTTAGTTAGTCTAGCTGCAACGACGATATTATGTGATGAAATAGGGCAGTTAGCATGATAAGAAATAGCGCAGTAAAACAGCAGCCAAATGTGAGCAAACAACTTTATCTGCAATGGCAATACCACGTACAGAAAAGCACAAACAGAATGTGAAGCAATGGGTCAGCCTAGTAGTAGTGAGATTATCATAGCAGCAATGACATTTCTTGTGAGGAAATATTTGTATCTAACATCAGGAACAACATTTAGCTCCAGTGAAATGTAGAAGCACTAGCAATGAAATGTCCCAGTCTAGTTGATGTGGTAATACCATGTGATGAAATAACTGTCTATCTGAACTGGCAATATCACGTGATGAAATGACCCAGTCTAGCTGAATAGCAATATCATGTGATGAAATAGCACAGTTAAGCTGAAGTGGTAATATCATGTGATGAAATAACTCATTCTCGCAGCAATAAATCAGAGGAAATAGTTTAATCAAGCCAGAAATTAACTGTGATTAAATGGTGAAATCCCGCAACAATGACTTTATCAAATACATGGATGGTTCAATTTAGCAGCAGTGTTGTGTTAAGAGGTAGCCTAGTCTCGCTGAAATGATGATACGTGAAACAATAGCCCAGTTAGCATGATAGGAAATGGAACAGTAGAGCAGCAGCTAAATATGAGCAAAGTATTTAACATAGCTGCAATGGCAATATTACGTGAACAACATAATTCCGTCAAGCAGCAACAGAATCTGAAAAAATGGTTCAACTTGGTAGTAGTGACAATCATCTGAGGAGAAAGTTCAACCTAGCAACGGAAAACACTACGTAACATAGCTCAGACAAGCAGGAAAAAATACAATCTAGCAGACTCAAAATGTGAAGAAACAGTTTGGTCTAGCAACATCATTCAGACAGCAGTGTCATTATCAGGAGATACAATAGTTAAATCTAACAGCAGTAACATCATAATATGAGGCAATGTTAATCCAGCAAACGTGAAAGGTGAAACAATAGCTTAATCAAGCAACTGTGAAATGCGCGGAAATACCTCAGTGTAGCATAGTGAAATATTTATGAGACAACCAACCATGCAAGATGAGGAAATAATTCAATCATACAAACCATTCTATACATAATTATGCTGGTTATCTCATATTCACTGTTGGAAAAAATATTATTTCTCACATTGATTAGTGTACAAATGTTTTCATGGAATAATTGAAAACGGCCTTGTGATTGATAACGTCAACGGTAGAAAACTTTATAACTCTCTGAAGAATTTACGACCTGTTACACAAAGTCAAAATTGCAAATTTGGTAAGACCGGCGATAATTGTAATTCTCCTAGGTCAGTTGTATCTACGAATTTAGAAACAGGTAAAGAAATATTTCCTTCGACATATGCAGCTGGCAAATATTTTGATATTTGCAGGCGTTCAATATACTTTGTCGCAAATAATATAACCAAATCGGCATTTTCAAAGAAATATGATCAGCGAATAATGTTCAAATATTACACAGCTCAAGAACTGTGAAGAGAGATAACTCCGTCAAGCAAAGCTCTCTGTTAGAGTGATTAAGCAGTTGTCTCCGCTTGTCAATTCGTAGTGTTACATGACTACCGCGATTATTTTTTTCTTTTGTGTTTATTCTTTCTCCACTGCCTGCAACAATCCAGGTAAGTTATTTTTAGCTCTTACAAGTAAGATAGTTATTTAGATCTACATGTACTTTAACCTTGCGAGTGACATCCTACAGAAAATGTATGTGCGATTATATTTTATACGGGAAAACCGTAAACAGTTTGGAAAACGGAAATAAATCCACACTGCAGTTTACAAAAATTATACTGATCACTAGTAGTTAACTTCAGTATAAGTCACGCACCGCTTGCGTGTGCAGTCCAGGTAAGTTCTTTTTAGATGCTTCAGGTGAGATAGCTATACAGACCTACGTGTACGTTAACCTCGTGAATGGAATATACTGCGAAAATGTATGTGCGATATATTTTATACAGTGTTTGGAAATCCACGCTGCAGTTTACAATAATTGTGACTAATTCAGTATACTGATCGCTTGTAGTTAACTTCATACTAATTTCTGAAATGTATATTTGTGAGTATGAGTCCGCGGTGCAGTGTTAGATTGGCAAATTCTCATACTTCAGGTCTAGACTTCTATGCCCGTGACTGACACATTGTCGATAGAGGGAGATTATCGAAATTTCTCCTAATATAGTGTGGGCTCCAAGCCCCATGTACACCTCCTCACCACAAACAACGTGGTGATTGCTGTTTTGCACTCTCCCCGGGGTTTGATTTGGGGGGTGTACATGAAATTGAAAACTGGAGCCCTCAAAAATAAACAGTAGGGTGATGTGAGCTCTCAACCTCACTGAAGGGGTGATTATGGGCCGTAAGAAAGGCCTTAATAAAAAATAAAAAAACTTAGGTTCCCCATAACCGCCATAAGAAAGGCATCAATGGAATGACCGTAAAAAAAGGACCTCATGGTAAAGGCTTTAACTGGCAATGAAAGGACCCCGTGGAATGGTAACCGCTCGTCATCGCTACTGCTTATTTTTTGTTTTTTATTTATGTAACTGATTCAGAAATATTATTTTTATTCTGATTCATATTTTTATTTTTATTATGATTCAGATTTTTATTTTCATTCTGATTCAGATTATTTATTTTTATTCTGATTCAGAAATATTTTTTATTTTAAATAAATATTTATTATATAATGAATTACAAAAATATTAATGCTATTATTTCTGCGATTGAAAAATTACAACATGACGGTATAAAAAATGTTCATCAACTTAATCCTGAAAAAAAATTATTTGTGATTTTGAATCATCACAACTAAGAAAATTCGAAAAAAAATTACATTACCAGCCGATTATAGATTCATAAAATTGATTCAACAATCGATGATGCAGTCCTTGGCAACAGTTACAGATATGCAGGTTAAAAAATTTGTTCCACTCGCTCACGCAATTGAAAACTTTAGATCAGAATTGTCTCACGAATACGAAATAAAAAAGATTGTGAATGTTCGTATAAGACAGTTGAGAAAGATTATGTCGAATTGTAAAACGATCCATAATGAAAGTGAATGCGCTATCAACAGTGGCTGTAGTGACAACGAAACAAAGTGAAAGTACAGTCCTTGACAGTAAATGGGGAATAATTCATTTCTGACTATAGTAAAAACAGAATAAATATTTTTTTCATTTCTGATAATAGATAAATCTGAAAATAATTCTGAAAAATGACAATAATTCTGAAATCACAATAAATTCGAGTAATATACCCGACAATGTGATGAAATTGTTTCAGTATCATAATAAATTCGAGTAATATACCCATCAAATCTGTGAAATTATTTGATAATCATAATAAATTCCAGTAAAATACCCATCAAATCTAAAATTGTTTTATAATCATAATAAATTCTTGTAACATACCCGACAATTTGAAGAAATTAGCCTTTATTTTTTATTTTTTTTTTTATTTTATTTTCAGAATCAGATTCAACGATTTTATTCTGATAATAATATTTATTCAGAATCTGATCAAATTCAATGCAAGAATGTGCATAATTCAGATCACATACAACTGTAATAATATGTTCTCATTGCAGTTTATTTAACTGTTCCTGCGTTCAATTTTCTGCCCTGACTTCACGTGTTGGTACATCTATAATTAATGGACAGAATTTTTTTTTGTCTTACAAAATACTGATCTTGGTGTTCTACGATGAAGATCTACAATGACGCTTTATGACCTTACATACAGATTTATATTTAGTGATTCTCCTCTCAAATCCAACAAGTGTCTGGTTTGGTCAGTAAGTTTGAAATGCATTCTTGATAATAACGGATTATGACATCTCAGATAAACAGGATTAATTGGCTCTGATACAACCAAATATCCTAGTGGGACTTGCGGAGTAAATGTATACTATATGTATCCTTGCTGGGCCTGACTGGATTTTTCAAGATCTACTTGATCGCTGCCATCAAGGACGTCACATACTAGATTAACTGAGATCATTGATGTTATATCTGCAATGCCTGGCGAGATATGACGACCTTCATCGTATTGATTTTTGTTGTGTTTGAGAATCTTTGGCGGCGGGGCTACATGTTTCCATGATTCAAAGACTTGTGGAAAGTATCTATGATAATATCGCCGGTTGATTCACCTTTGTTAAAATTTAAGTCGGGTATAATCGAATACTCATCATATAAATTAATTCCTTTTCCATCATGTTTCAAAAACAGATCTAGTAAATCATCATTGAATTTTATATTAATAATAATTTTGTTAACATATTTGGTTTGAATGGACCTGGAGTAGATGTTGAATAGTTTTCTTAATATGTTGTTTTATATCGTCACAGTAATATCGTGTTATACTAGAAAATAATGTTTTATGTCAGTAAGAGACCGATCGAATTCGGGTTTGATTGCGTCAGCGAATGATTTAATAAATGGTATATTGACGAATTATCCTGTTTCTTCAAGTTTAAATAAATAAATTCCTAAATCAGGAATATTCCAATTTTCACTAAAGAAATAAGCTCTATCAAGATGACTTTTCCGATATTCTGGAAGTTTTATAAGTACTCGTTGTATTGTATAAATTCATCTTTGGTTGATTCTGAGGGTTCTTGATGATCCGGTAGAATCTCAGGCTATCCTAGTACAGTTCTGATTGATGACTAAAAAATATCAACAGCATAATCTGGTGTGGATATTTCAATCGCCGTTGATGTGGCTATCTTTGATTCTTTTCCTGTAATAGTTTTAATTCTACGCTGGAATTCATCGTTGATCTGTTCAATCTGATAACTGCCTGTCGGAATACTTACAACTTGCCTGTCTGGAGTTCCATCAGGTTGGTTTTTATACAAAAATACTAATAAATAGCTTGACAGCAATCCACTAAATGATTTTGATCTGATGTTGGGCCAGCTGTAATAAACTCGTAATTGTGCTAGTGATAATTCTTTCGCTGGTATCGCAGTCGGGAAGCTAACGCTGAACTCGGGATTGGTTGAGCTTGCTGATATTATTGTGGTTTTCATCGATCAGTTATAGTAGTTCTTGCGATGACGACATTATTACTTAAACGCATGATTTTAAATTAGGATTTTTCGAAAGTCGAGGTCACTGTCGTTGCCTCATGGTGTATTCCTGATTCAAAAATCAGGATCATTTTTGTGACCTCTTGATCTGATATTATTCCATCGCTGAGACCTGATGGTATCAACGAAGACAATTTGGAGTATGCTAGCGTCGCCGTATGTAACTTTATTGTTTACTCGTGTAATTTATCAACCGCCCATGTGGATATTTTCTTTGCGGTGATATTAAGAATACCAACAACACCGGTTATAACGGCAACACCAATTCCCACTGAGGCTGACAATGCGCCGATGATCATTTCTGTTTCAGCGATGACCGCAGGTGCAGAGTATACAATTACGTCAGTAACAACGACACGTCTGCGACATTTTGTTATATTGCTGTATAAGCGGCAATGATATTTTTCAGTTGTTGATGTCACGAACGAACTTGCTCCTGCCTAAAACGTTGAACGTCGATTGGGGAGTTCATTATATGTTAAGTAGGTGGTAGTTTAGCGACTAATTCAAGACACCAATAATACAACAATCCTAAGTTTTTTCTTCGGGTTCCACCACAAATATTTCCTCATCCTTTCGCTCCAGTACTACTAACATAGATCCAGATGACACAGTTAGTGGATAAAGCCGTGAAATTGTGATAGATATTGTAAATTTTATACCACCCAGTACTGAGAACCTGTATTTACCGGTAACCTCAGCACGATGTTTGATGGATTTATTGAGTGGTGTCCATAATTCTGATTCAGGCTACTGTATACATTACACTGTCGGTAATCTTTTTTATTTACGAAAGTTTGATATCAACAACTGCAGGTCTTCCAAAAGAATCCTCAACGGTTCTATTTAAATTTCTACGAAAATTCAAAAACGTTTGTACGTGATCAAAAAATTCAGATCTAAATGTGCCAATTCCATCATTGATTGTCGTAAACGATGTCATCGTCGGGTTGTTGCAGCGTCGAAATCCGATTCTGGTGTTCTAAGATGATTATTCCATTATTGTCGACATAGTTTTTCGTTGCGGCTTCTGCGGCTGCGGTTGGGTCTCCAAGACCTGTAATTTTATTTCGATTCATGATAATGGGACCCGTAAATGCATCACTGGTTTTCTTGATATAATCGCTAAGTGAATTACCGGAATCTTCTATTTTGCCTTGATTAGTAAACGTAACAATATTCTAAATAACGCGGTGAGAATTCGTATGAGTATATATGACAGGTGCATGTTATTTGTTTTTAATCGTCCTTGTTTGTCCTGAAAGATAACTACCTCATTTTGATCCACGCTTGCAATGTTTAAAAAATCATCGATTTCGTTTCTGAGCTGAGCAAGCGTTGTATACTTGGGTAGGTCACCTTGCTAAGTTTTACCCAATCGAGAATATGTAGTTAATGCTTCAGTACGTTTGCACTATTCTATATTTAATGATGTCCACTGTATAGGACATCCTGTGCCTGAGGTTCGCTATTAATCGGTTTTTATACACCATGTAGTCATTTTCTTCAAAGAAATAAATGAACGTGTCAAAATCAAAAGATGTTGTGTAAATCATAAACAGCACAATCAGTCCAGGCTTTTTATATAGACAAAATTGGATTTATTAGACTGAGTACTTGTATAAAACTTTAGTATCTAGTGGCCAGCAGAAACCAGAATGTGAGGAATCGCTCATCGTGCACTAGGAAGAATTGAATGGGGATGTCACATGATAGGAACGGCATATTTCTTCGAAATTAGTAAGCATATAGTAATGATAACTGAAATAATTTCTTCCTAAATAAATAGTTCGAGCAATAATAATTACCCATTTACATTATATGTTGGCCTATGACGTCGAGGGCATATTACACTTCTCGATATCATGATATATTTATTTCCATTTATTTATTTATTTATTTATTTTTTGTTATGTATATTTAATTTAATTGTTTTTCTGTTAGTTGTAATTTTTTATATCATTACATGTTATTGTAATGTAACATTGATTGCTGGACTTGACCTTGTCCACAAACGAACTCATTTCTGCTTCACCTGATTGACTATTTCATTTTTTGTTAATTCATTTATGTAAACAACTAATATTAGCTTCATTATTCTGTTTGTACAAGCTTATTATCAGAAGTATTATTCAGATAAACAAAGGAGTAAATATGTTGATCAGGGTCATGTTTTGGAGATTCCAAAGTGAATTTTATAGGTTATTGTGTTGCACATAAACAAGGCTCATTAGATCTAAAAGGTTACTTTGCATTAGATACTGGTTATTTTTGGAAAATGCTATTTATGACCTGAGGTCAAACAGAACTATATTATCTTGTGACTGTGAGGATTTTGCCAGTCGTGCTTTAACATCTAGCACCAATGCAAATGCATTTGTTTCTGTCTCTCCTCTTTCTCCAACAGCATTTTCCCTCTCCTCCTTATCTAATTGCATTTGTTCCTCCTCTTTCTCCAGTTGCATTCTCCTCTCTCTTTCCTCTTTATCAAATTGCATTTGTTTCTCCTCTTTCTCCAATTGCACATGCATTTGTTTTTCCTTTGTATCTCTCTGAAGTTCAAGCTTTCTTGACTCTAATTCCATCTTGAATTTCAAATTTAATTCCCTTTCTTTTATGCGAGAGTCTGATACAGAAATGCTAATCAAAACCACAGTACTTTTATCCAAAACATTCTTTCCCACCAAATATTGGACCAAATATTTTTTTTTCTTGCTTCGTTAAAGAAGCTTTTGCTTCAGAAACGTGATATTTTCTGGCAAGTTGAGGCAATTCATCTCTTTTCAAGGAGTCTAACTGCCCCTGGATTGGCTCTGAGATAAAGATCTCCACTTTTGATTACATTGTAAATGCTTGTTGATTTCACTAAACATTTCTAAAATGTGAAATAATAATTGGGATTTAAAACATTCCGAAACTAGGGGAATTTAAATTTCAAAAACATAGTTTTCTGAAATATTTTAGCAAAATTCGTATCCCAGGGACAAGCTCCCAATTTTCTGTGATGAGTCTATTCTCTTAAAATAAGTACTAGAATTGAGTGAGGACAAGAAGCTTTGTAAAATTTAACAAATTTAATTCCCTAGAATTCGAAGTGGAAAGTGAGACAAAAAGAACTTACGGTATTGCAAATTAAATCCAAAATAATCCAAGAATTAAAGACACAAGTCCTAGGTGTTAAAATGTCCTGAATAAAACTCAGTTCAAGTCTCGAAGAGATTTATAATTGAAGGTGATGACGTGTCTGTTATGGTCGGCGAAGTACTGATATATCAACAGTCTCTTTTTGAATCACAGAAATATTTGAATTTAGCATGAATTCCAATGAATATCTGTATCCAATAATTTTATCAGAGCACTTTTGTATTTCTGCAGATCTTGTCATACTTGTCTTATCCAATCTTATCAAGGGTCAAATGTTATGTCTGGAATTTTCCAGCTAATTATGCTTGAATCTGGCACTCAACAATTCAAGTCAAAAGTGAAATTATGGTTTGACAGAACTACAATGGAGAGAACTTTCGAGTCTGGTGATAGAGTTCTGTTTCTATTGCTCATTTTTCAAATTTTTTTTAGATTAGGTATTACGGCCCTTACAAAGTTAAGAAGAAAATGAATGAGTTAAATTATAATAATAGTACTCCTGGGATGTAAATTAATTAAATGAGTACCAGTATATTGATAGAGATAGCCAGGTAAATCATGCAATTAATTTAGTTGTACCTGTCCCACTCAGTGAGGCTTTAAGCGAATGAATGCAATCGGACTCTATTAATTTTGGAGTAATAAATCTTCGGAATTCAGAAATTATGAATAATCAGGACCAGAAACATTCATATTTGCAACAACAACAAAGGAATGCACTTAAACAGTTACTTCCAGACGTTCCTATAAGAGCAAACAAAATCTACCATGACGTTTAAATTGTAAATTCCATATGTGTGAAATAACACCGCAAAGGATGAACCCTCTCAAACAGGAATGCCTGATAAAAGAAATTCAGTACTTGCTGGAGAATGGGTTCATAGAGCCGAATAAAGGGTCATTGGAGTTCACCATGTATACTTGTTCCGAAACCAGATCATTGTGATGCTTACATCGATGATGTCATCATCAACAACGACACCTGGAAGGATCATTAGGCGACAATTCGGAAATTGTGTGACAAACTCACTGATGCAAGTTTGACAATTAATTTATCTAAAAGTGAGTTTTGCCGCGCTTGTGTAACATTTCTACGACATATCGTGGAACATGGACAAGTTAAACATATAGATGCTTAGGTCAAGGCTATCTCTGGGTTTATTGTGCCTGTCAGTAAAAAGCAACTGATGCGATTTTTGGGTATGGCTGGATACTATAGGAAATTTTGCTCCAATGTTTCCATAATTACTGAACCTCTGACAAATTTATTGAGTAAGAAAACCAAGTTTCATTGGTCTGAAAATGGCAGGAGGCTTTTGATAATTTAAAGGCCATACTTAAAAGTACATCAGTTCTTACAGCTCAAAATTTCAGTAGATCATTTAAACTGTCTGTTGATGTAAGTGATGTTGGGGTTGTGCAATATTGATTCAAGAAGATAAAAATGGTGTCAATCCAGTGTGCTTTTTCTCTAAGAAATTAAATAATCACCAGAGAAATTATTCCAAAATCGCGAAGGATAGCTTTTGATATTGGCATTACAACACTTTGAAGTTTACATTAGATCAGGTCCTCCGATTATTGTGTTTAATGATCACAACCCTATTACTTTCATCAGCGAGATGAAAAGCGAAATCAGAGATCATGAAGGAGGAGTTTGTTGTTGCAGGAATATAATATGGACATCACGCACATCAAGGGAAAAGACAATTGAATACCAGAAACTTTCACGTGTATAAAAATATATTGTTTCATGTATACTTTGTGTCATTAATAAGATCTCTTCTTATGTTTCTTTTTATTATATGCATATATGACTTATGGCAAAAAGAAAGCTTTATTGTATAAATCTTTCTTTTTCTTGATGAGGGGAAGTGTTATGTATATTTAATTTAATTGTTTGTCTGTTTGAAAATTTTTCTTTCATTTCATGTTATTGTAATGTAACATTATTTGCTAGACTTGACCTTGCCCACAACTGAGTTCATTTCTGCTTGACCTGACTGACTTTTTTATTTTTCTTATTTCATTTATGTAAATAAGTACTAATAACTAATAATAGCTTCATTAATCTCAATGTGTATGAGCTTATTATTAGAATTATTATTCAGATAAAAAAAGGAAGGAGTATATATGTTGATCGGTGTCAGGGTTTTGGAGATTCCAAAGTGAATTTTATAGGTTATTGTGTTGTAAATAAACAAGGCTCATTAGATCGTTCTAAAAGGTTACTTTCCATTAGGTAATGGTTGTTTTTGGAAAATGCTATTTATGACCTGAGGTCAAACAGAGAACTATATTATGTTGTAACTGTGAGGATTTTGCCAGTTGTGCTTTAACATCTAGCACTTTAAGTTGTATTATGTTATGACCAATTTGGGTTGAATTTTATTTTCTTCAAATTATTGAATTCAAGTAATTACATTCTCTGGAAATACAAAAGACTCTGATAAAATTATTGGATACAGATATTCATTGGAATTTATACTGAATTCAAACCTGGAATAATATTTCTGTGATTCAACAAGAGACTGTTGACACATCAATGCTTCGCCGACCATAACAGGCACGTCATCGCTTTCAATTTTAAATCTCTTCGGGACTTGAATTTCGTTTTTTTTTTCAGGACTTTTTATTACTAGGACTTGCGTCTTTAATTCTTGGATTATTTTGGATTTAATTTGCAATATCGTAAGTTCTTTTTTTCACTTTGTATTGTAGGGAATTTAATTATTTGTTAAATTTTACAAAGCTTGTTGTCTTCACTCTTTCATGTATCTTAAAAGCATAGACTGGTAACATTATCTATTTGTTTCACTTTATTTCACAGCACAGTGTATCATTTTATCAATTTAATTTTCATTTCTTATCAGAAGGCATCAGGGTCGTGTTGCTATGAAAATAACTGTAACTGACCACATAATTCAAATTTCAGGGTCACGTAAAATTCTTCAATTGCTTTAGTCTATCATTGTTATTTCATTGATAGCCATTCTGATGTTTGCAAGGATGGTGTTTTGCTTAGACATTATAATGATTCCAAATGTAGTCTTTGCTTGCACAATAATAAATTCCATATGCAGCCATGTTTCATCATAATATGTCGGGCATAATCACAATGTCTACGTCTATAATTGTGACCTCGTAGATTCCCATTTCATCTAGATTGTATGCGTGTATCATTTACACTACCGTGATCACTAACGATGTATGGTCGAGCTCTTTTCACGAAGGCTAAGACTATGGTGATAACTGACGATAATCATGTCGAACTGCCATTACTGTTTGCAATGAGAATTGACGTCTAGCCGACTGATTGTGGACCGTGATTGCTGTGGTCATGAACTAAATTTAACCAAACTGTTTGATTTTTGACTGCGATTACTGTCATCAATGACGGAATATGGTCTCTAAGACTTGGTTTCGAACTGTAATTACAGTTTTTACAATTGCAATCTAGTGGCTAGGGGTGCAGCATCTGGGGCAAGTGAGCAATATTGTTAAAAAAACGCTGGCAGCACCTCCACCAAGGAAGTTATTACCAGTTATTCTCAATCATCTAGCACTAGGGCTTAATTTCAAAGTTACTAGTGGACTTCAGCATAATTACTCGATAATGTTTTAGATAAACTTAATCTCCAGTCTTTATGTGGATACATATGTTTGCTGCTACCCTGATGGCACCTCGCAGCCGTACGCTCAAGATAGAATATCCGCTTCTGTTGCATTCACTTCGGTGGCTTACGTGGTTTTATCTTCATCGGTTAAATAGTTTCTCACGACCACTTAAATCAACAATTTCAATGTCAAATCCGCCTTCACTTATGTTTCCCATTGTCCTCAAGCTGGCAATGACAGACGCGTGCTTATTAACGAAAATACATTTTGCCATTGTTAACTTCGGTAGATTGTCAAGCAACTGTTATGAAATCCTCACGGTGCTGATGTAGCTATATATTTTCTTTTAAATTTCAATTTGCTTGAGATGATCCCGAAATTAATTGCAGTCTGTTTGCAATACGCGAACGTTTTAGGCTTTGCGAACCAAATCTGTCCAGTGTAATTTTGATCTGACTTTATATTGTGTGTTATCTTTTACATGTATTTCTTAATGCGATGAGAGATTTTGGTTTTTAATTTTGATGGGAGTGATTAGTAAAATATCTATTTTTATGTTCTGTAATCATATTTCGGAATCACAAACCATGTTGGTGCATTACCAAAGCTTTGAAATGGTCATAGCCGTTTGTAATTTGATAAATGTAATATAATCTCTCAAACCAATGATATGTAATTTGTTTAGTTACGACCGCATTTGTAGCTTTGTATGCTTACTTGAATTGCATTGAAAGTAAACATGTAGTGAAAGCAATATTATTTTAATGGCCTCTAAACGTATATACCCTAAGCATGGCATACACACTCAAAGTCAGCAAACATAAATTGTATGAACCTGGCGTTTGTCAAATGGAACAGATAGTATTTATGTTGTGATTGAAAGTGTTAAAAAGGAGACATTGGTCTATCTTCCATCTCAGAGGCATAATATATCATGATGAAAAACAAACAATTGCATAGTTGTGTCAATGAAGTATGCAGATTGTTTCAAAATAAAGTCATTTCATAAATTGTTTTCTCAAAAAATGAAAGGCAGCACTAGAATTAAACGAATAGGTTTAGTCATACACATGGTCAAGGGATCCATTGCCAAACTTACATGCACCAAGTGAATTATCTATAAAATCCAATACCAAATAGATTTATCTCGTTCCCAAGTGAATTCTTTCATAGAGGGTTTTCATCCAAATTAAGGAGGAATACCAGCATCAAAGCATATAAAGATTGCCTTCCACTGCCAGATGTTTGAGAAAGAAGAATAATAAATTGACGATGAATAAGTGACGTGTCACTAAAGTGTAACTGCAGCTTTCAATAGAAATTAATATTGCAGACGGTTAGTCGCGTCAATATCTGTTTAGAAGTGCAAGATATTTAGCTTAAAATACATAATGTCATGTTATCCGGAACACAAAATGTAACATAAATTTTCATTGTATTCTTGTGCTCATATTTAAATAAAATAGTAGTGTACAGCTTCAAAGTTGTTTTCAGAATTGAATATTACTGATGTACAACACAGAGATAATAAATCAACAATAATGCAAATCCAACTTCAACGTCGATGATGTATTTTATTGCAGTTGGATCTATTTCACAAAAACTTGATAAGTTTAGTGCGTTTTATGTAGATATCAAGTTGACATATGCCAGATAACACATTGGTGCTCCAAAGATTTAAAATATTATATGTATGCATCAAGGTGTTATTAAAGAAATAGGGCGTAACTCTTCAAACTGTAGACTGCACCCTAATGCATTAACGTGTCGCTATGACACCCCGATTAACACTCCTTGTTATGTTTAGACCCCTCTGCAGTGGAACTGAATGAAAGGAGACATTTCAGTGTCGAAATATTTTAAAAAGCAAACAATATTTCATTTCCAAAATTCATCTCCAAACTCTAATCAGTCGCATTACATAGAAACCTTTATGTCATTTTAGGAATAGATCTTCTGTCTTAAATCAAGGTAATTTTCACAAACAAATATTTAATCCATCAAGGAAGATAAACTCTGTACCAGTATATTATGTGCATATTTTTCTATTTTCTTTTTGTTCAAATGGAACGAACTCATGGAGCGTTATTGTAATATAGAGGTAAGAAAATGTGAACAACCTTTTTAGTGCATTTTAATATTACATGTTATGATAAAAAAAAATATTATGGAAAAACATGAGAAGTAGAAGACACATATTCTTTCAAGATGAGCTTTCCCGCTTTTGATACCGCAAACACAGGTATACAGCATTCGTTATTTTCAAACACTACAAACATGTCTGAATCAAGAATTAAGCTATTGAGAAACATTACCTGTACATAACGTATTAAGATCATGGGACCAGCCTTCGATCAAACAGTGTACTGTGCGTACCATGGAATTTTTAACAAATCCACTGTTACAAACAAAGTCACATCGAGATCCGACTGCTGCGGAGCATATCTGGTTATTACTTTCTTCAAGCAGAACTCCGTTTGGAATCTCCTTTTGACAAATGATCTCTGAAAATCCAAATAAGAGTCAAAGTACAATCTCGATATTTATGAAAATCTATTTTTTATAAAATTGTACACTATATTTATGTATATCTATGCGATGCAGACTCAGCACATATTATATAAAACACAACGAGTTAATATGGCCCAAACATTACCTAGAAATAGGAAGCTAAAATCTATGTTGGTCTTGTATGACAGCCACTGTATTGGTTTAATAAACTACAGAGTACAAAAGTACTTCATACACAAATATCAAACACGGAGATAACCCTTGCATAATATAATTATTTGTATTTATACACAACAACTGAGAGAGAGAGAGAGAGAGAGAGAGAGAGAGAGAGAGAGAGAGAGAGAGAGAGAGAGAGAGGGGGCTCAATAGAACTCTTTATCTGCTAATCGCACTTCTTAACACTGCAAAACTGAAATATTTAATATAAATGTACGGTGAGAAAGACTGTATCTATCTCTGATCTACGTAGCTGACTCCCTGCTCTCAAATGTATGGACATAAATAACAAAAGAACAGTTTTGTAGACATGTCGCCCACAGCTCTCTTTCTACCTGAAAAATATTGGTCAGGAAGAAAAATGTTATTAGCCTAATCCTAAAACCATTCATGGTTTCACCAGTGCACTTACCCATTTTCAAGGACGAAACACAGTCCAAAATAAAGAAAGAAATACACACCATCACATGCATCTGCCGGTGTGTACATTACTCCATTACACAGCATTTGATCTACGCCAGCTCTCGTTTTATAACCGTGCTTGCAAGTAAAGTCACAATTGCTACCTTTTACACGCTAGCAATCGCTAGACACTATAATTTCGTTGGATACCCTAGGACATTGAGGAACTGTAATACAACCGATACAAACTAGATCGAAAGCAACTTTTGAAGCATTCCGGTTTTTCTTTTAACATTCGAAGTATTCTGGATTTTCGTTTTAAGATTTAAAGTGTTCCGCGTTTAGTAAAATTATGATCTAATCGTCATTATGCAATAATACCACAATTTATGCCAATATGAACACGTATTTTTTGTATCCCAGTAGAAACTCACCAGGACTAAATGGTGTATTAACGAAACACTAACTGTATTCCCAGAGACAGATATAAACATCTTGAGTTATATTTTCTAATTTTAAAATATCTTCACCGTAAATAATAATATACATATAAAAACTTAAGGAAAAATGTGACAAAAGTTTAGTCGCAGTTAAGGTGACAACTTATTAACTACGGCTCTAAAATATCTTGTTTCTGCGATTATTTTACAGGTGAGAGAATTTTCATCACGTTATATAGATAACTTCATGAATCGTCTACCTTTTATTTATCTCACGTGACAATTATATAGTCTATTAAGGTCAAAAACGTGCTTACTGTTTGAACAGACTTTATCACTTCCTTCACTAAGTTCTATACCATCTTCACAACCGCATATACCACCACCCGGAATTGGGAAGCAAAAAGTGGAACAACCTCCATTACCAACAGAACAGAATGCATTTTCTGAAAAACGGATCATTTTAATTATGCAGGGTCAGACTCCATAATCTGCTACAGAACATTAATTTAATATAAGTTATTTTATTGAGCGATACACGTTTTGGTAATTATATATTTACATTTTTCATTGCAAAGCACATGTAACTAAATTAGTAGTGTCACGATTATGTTGCATTGGTATTTTTGCATATTAAATGTTAGATGCATGCTCTTACAATACGCGAATCATGCGGATTGGTATAAAACATTTCAAAGTAAATAAGTAATTATATAAGAAGTTTCTCAGATATTGATTGTACGATCCTATACAGCTTCAACCATGTATAAGTAGATTTTAAAGAACTTTCTCTTTTCATATATGTCTACTCACTGTTCTGGTCTGTGGATGAATAGACGCTGATGAAATTAATTTTCCCCAGCTCTCCGTGATCCGCAAACTTGGTCATTTTATTCGGGTTGGATATATTCAGTTTAATAATACCCCTGTTAAAAAAAAAAACAATTTGCACGTATTGTCAGTTCTGTTTTGCCACTAATCAAAACTAAGACTGTAAGAAAGTTGTATTTGATAATTAAAAGCTTTCGTAATTGAAATAATGAATATTAGATTAGGGATTTTAGATAGGAAACAAAGACTGGACTATGGTGACGTTCGTCAAAACAGCGAAATCAACATTGCAAAAGTGCTGATATGGCAATTTGTAACTGAATCTGAAAGGAGTTCAATGGGTATTTCAAGGCTTAAGATAATGCTCACATACAACCTAGTAGATATTTTAATAATGGGTTGTATACTGCACGTTTTGTCAATTTAACTGCATTACAGATATACTAAGAGGATATGACAACTTTCTCGAAGGATTTATATAGAGGAGGAGACTTTGAAAACAAATAAATTGAAACAATATTTGTTTCAGTTCTTCATGATAATATTACATGTGATGCATGATAAACCCATATAATCAACGAGAATATGAAACAAACGAATACATAATGATTTGACCATCAGATACAGATCTATAATTATATCAAATGGTATGAATGTGTATGACGCCATAGTACATTTGTATACAATACTTACGGATGTGCCATCGTGGAGATGAACACATAATCCTGGAGGAGAGATAGTCCACTAAAAATGGTTCCATGATACCAAACCAGTTTCTTGTGATTTGTTCCGTCCAACTTGCAGTATTTGACACTATTTTCGATCCTCTCGATGTAGTAAAGAGTGTCACCTGAAACCGTAGCGTAAGGCATCGTAATGTACACTACCACTTTATTTTCTACCAGATACAAGAAGCTTAGATAATGCGAGTATTGCAAAATGAATGCAATGTATTGTGGTTTTTAAAGCATAAACTGTCAAAATACATTTAAACGCAATCAATTTTACAGTCGTATGTCACCAATGTATTCTATAAACGAAACCTTTATTGCTCTCTCTCTCTCTCTCTCTCTCTCTCTCTCTCTCTCTCTCTCTCTCTCTCTCTCTCTCTCTCTCTCTCTCGTCAGTCAGTCAGTCAGTCAGTCAAGTTGAAAAAATGTAGGAATGTGTATTTTCTTTTCTAGTATTGCACATTCTGTTCTCACGTGAAGTTGAAATACTTGACAAATGTAAAGGTAATTGCTTTTGTAATCGATGGTGAGGTCGGAAGGATATTCGTCATTAAGGTTCAGTAGAACTGACGTCTGGCTGCCATCCATGGTGGCCCGGCCAAGACGCGGGCTGTAACGACCTTCAGTATAAAACAACAGTCTGAAACGAAACAATTGACGTTTCGTTGAGATTATACATATTGTAAAATCTCAGATTATCATTGACATAGAGTCTAATCTTATAATACAAAATAGTTTATCCTCATTTATAATGTATACAAGTAAAACAGAAATATGATGTTACGGACGATGTCATCAACTACTCAGTGTTTTAACAATTTCGTTCTGCTATAAAAGTCTCTTTTCAGCCTACATGATAAATGTTTCATTTTAAAGACACCATTAAAAATCCACCTACCCCTTTGAAGGATAGACGACCAGCCCAGAGGGATCATTCAGGCTAATAACCAAAGTTCGACCTTTTCCGTTTGGAGATAGAACACTAATGCAACTCTGGTTACTATCGAGAAACCTCATGGCGTTGTGTGCTGTGAAGTAAATGTTCCCAGTTGAGTAGTCCACAGCAAATCTTTTGGGGGTAAGACGATCGTTGTCAGAGAGCACTGAAAAAATGTGGAATGTTCTGAACGAGTGTGTTTGCTTTCTTACAAGACTTCACATAATGTTTTCCGAATCGAGCACGAAAATTAGATCTGCATCACATGTATTATGCACTGCGTCAGAGATAACCGCTTCAATTTATGAAAAAAATATATTTCATCAGGAACATGTGAATTGTGTGTTCAAAATATTTTATCCACGTTTATTAGAGGAGATAAAATAACTTTTTGCTTTTGATAGACCGTGGGTGACACAGGGGAAGAGTTTACAAAACAACATTTGTAGGAAAACTAATAAAATGTATAAGGAATTCCATTCAATTTCTTTTCAAGTGCTTTATGTTTAGCGATTTGCTTGGAATGCAGAATATTCATTAAACCATGCCATTTATGACTTGTTTTTAGTAATATACACTTTCATACTGGCATAAACGAAATTTCATTTTTAATTAACCTGAAACCATTTAAACTGAACTGTTAATTTAATCAACAAATAAAGGTTTAGTTTTATAACGACTTTTTGTTAAAAATGCAACTTTAGATTTGCTCAACATCATTTGTTCATTGCAGTATTTATTTAGCACGGTATGGTTTATATACTACGTATTTTTGTCTATTTATTATAATACATACAGGCTGGAAATGCTGTTTTCATTGTGCCATTAAGGTGCATGATGGACACTTCAAACTTTCCGCCAAATATAAGCACATCATCAACGGGGCTGTATGCAACTCCAGTCAGATATATTGCTGATCTGACGCTAATTCCCCGCACGCTCTGATCCATCAGACTGATTTGGTACATGGTGTTATCCGTAGAGTCGACAACCAGCATGAAGTTGTCCTTGATATGGTCTTACAATGATAAATGAATTCTGTGACATGAAACATTGTCCTAACGTGCCTGGATTTCAACAATAGAACTAAGTACAAAAAACAATGTTTAACATCCAGAGATCTGATTGGCTGAAAGCTTAGTTTTAACTTAAAATGTACCTGTTAAATTTGTAAGATACACTTTACTTTAAAGTTTGGTTGGTCACGTTTGTGCGACTTTGTGTTACCAATGTTATCTATATAAAATATGTTACGACGTTCATGGGGTGAGTTGAATTTATGTCGGTATATTCAGTGTTACTTAATCTCTTAACACGTTAGCTGGAAAATAGAATAATCTCATTACTACTACGGATCTAGAGTTAGGGTCACAAAGACCGGGAACACAGGCATGTGTTTGCATTGTATTTTAGAACGGTGATGTTGGTAACACTTATGTAACTGTCACCATTGATAGGTTTCCAAAAGAGATTGTTTGGTGATAATAAACAGGTCGATTGTTCATTCGAAACAAAGAGCAGTCATTATTCACATCTGGATGATATGCACATATAGTAAAACTAAATATGAAATGTGTTCTCTTTCCTTTGATTCGAGAAAACTACATCCAACAAAATTTCTATGAATGCCACTATTAAGATCTTCCTTTAATTCTAGTACATCTCTCTGTTAATGTTTCCTAGCATCTAGTGAAGATCTATAAAGATTATACACTTAATGCTTGTCCCTCTGTATATCTGTCAGCAAGACCAAACAGCGAGAATTCTCTTTGCCTTTAATTTTACTTACCCGACGTGCAGGTTTTTCCGTTGTGTGTCAGCCTAAATCCAAATCGGCAGTCGCATATCCTCGATTTTCCGTGGGATATACAAATGTCCTCACACTCTCCATTCAAATTAAAGCACGGCCCTGAAATAACATTTAAACTAAAATAGAGGCTAACTAAAGTGGAGGCTAACAGGGAAAACATATTTTTAAACCAGTGTTCCATTGGGCCAATGAGCCACCTTTAGCCTTGTGCTGATGTGTCCGGCCACAGAATATAACTTGAAACAAGCTTTATCACAATCCCATTATAGCCAAGCAGCATACAGCATGTACATATCTCTCACCATGATTAAGTGGAAAAACTTAACATTGATAATGAAAATTTAAATCAATTATTTTATTTTTCTTAAGCCCCGTTACTGAAAATTAAACTAAACATGCAAATTTTCTGGCTCCAATGACGTATTCGAAATGATAACCGTGAAGCATTCAGCGTGTGAAAGAAAATGAAGAGAAAACATGTCGAACAATAAGTAGATTATTAAAGTACTCATGAAATAATCATTCAACCCATGATAAACTTGTTTATTTTTTTAGGATATTTCCTCTGAAATCATAATAATTTCAAATGCTTGCTTCACAAAAATAAATATTTTTTGAATACTGGTTTGACAAAAGTAGAAATCAAAATCTCCAGGTATAATAGAATGTACTAAAAGATCATGTTTGGGTCGATGACCTAAAGTAACAAAATATCAATAAATGCCGATCGACTGCACCTTGGGCATAAACAAAGAGTCCAGAAATTTAGGCTGCTGATGTTAATTGCGGAATTTGCCGGTTGATACTAGCGGCGTTTTTGCTTATGATGCGGTAACCAAGAAGCAGAAAGCTGGTACCTAATTAAGTGGAAGAAATGAACACTGATATAAAAAGAATGGTTGACGTAAATTGATCATTTTACTTTTCTGAAGACCCATTACTGAAAATCAGATTAAGCTTGCACCTTTTTCTGGCTCCAATGATGTATTCAAACTGATAGTATAATCACTTTAAATCGATATATTAAACTGAGAGAACGATAAAAGGATTAAATGATTAAGGTATTATGAAGCAATAGAATATTGTATTTGCCTGCTTCATTTTGGCGAATGTTTTCATCAAAAATCTTTATAGCTGAAATATTTCCCGTGCTAGGAAATACGCCAGATGTCGTCTCTTCCCGAGTGTTAATGGAATAAGACATAATTAATGTCCCGTTGGCATCCTGGGCTGTCACCAGCAAGTGTCCCTGAAACACAATGCCAGATGAGGCTTATGTCAGTCAATGATTTCTAAATAACAGTGAGCACAGAGAAACGTGTCCTAAAGCGGTTCACATAGACACAAAATCAGTACCGAGCATTGCGACCAATTATTTTGTGCAACAAAAAATGGAGAAAGGACAGAAACATATCATATATTATAGAAATATATTTTATAATCTTTATTTTAACGAAAGAAACCATGTGCAAGGAAACACCTAATGAATTAATTGATCTCAAACAATCGAGGAGAACAGATTTGCATAGTTTATAATAATAATAATAATAATAATAATAATAATAATAATAATAATAATAATAATGAGAATAAGAAGAGGAGGGGAGGAAGAATGATAATAAGTGTCATTATTATTATTATTATTATTATTATTATTATTATTATTATTATTATTAATGTCAATACTACCAGCTAAGTATTTCGCAGCACACGTGCTACAAGAGATTGGATATTTACCCTGTATATTTCAAGCTCTTCAAGACTTTTATCACTTAAGAGGAATCTTCCGCGGTCGGAGCCATCAAGTTTGCAGTAGATTACACAGTTGAGGCCTGTACTAAACATGTCCAGGAAATAGATCCTATATTAAAAACAAAAAATTGTGACATAAAGTTAAAAACTATAATTAAACGTTTTAACATGCTATAGTATATGTTTCATATGCGTGTGTATGTATTTTGGATGAAGGCAAAAATGAATGCAAAACAAGCAATGAACAACGTCATTATATACTTAATATTAATTTGATTAACAAGAGTGTATGCCTCCTCAGAATTGCCGTTTAAGTTTATAATTGAAAACATCCAAGGACAGTCGTCAAAGAGGAACAATGATCAACATTATACTGTAGAAAATAATCTAAAAGCATTAAGTATCATTAACACTAATCTGATTTTCATTTATATTTTATGGTAAGTATTCAGTAACGAGAGACAAATAGATGGAATAATGTATCAGACAAACAGATAGATGTACATATAAGGCATAAAGGAAGACGAATATATGACATGGATAGTGTATGGCTGATGTCACAGAATTGTATAAATCCCTCTATTTATTAAATGCATGTTCTCGGGTTTAGTTTTTTGTGTACAACGATACCCGAGGGTGATTTACGTATAATGTACAATACTTCGAAATAGTGAGTTCGGTTCATCCCTGCTGCACGTGCGAAGTGCTCTCGATGGAAAAAACCGATTTACATCCAGCACGGCTACATCGTCTCTATATAAATGCCTCACCGTAAGGTGATATCTTCACATTACGGAACGTCTTGTCAGTAAGCAGTCTACTTAGGGACTTGCATAGGACAGACTGTCGCCCAAGCCAGCAGCTGAGAGCATGGGGGCCAAAGACCAGTGCTTCCCGCCAAAACCGCAACGCAGACAGTGGGCCATAATGAATCAATGGCACACGGCACCTCTTCGGAGGGCCCTTTGGAACCTCTTCGGAGGAACCTTTTCACCTCTTAGGAGGTAAACCCGTAAAACAAATACAGGACTGTCTAAATCGGATTTGATACTGGAAATGAACTGACCTTGATTCATGGATTTAGACTGTACTATTTTAAAGTAGGAAAGGAACGGAACTGGACTGTGTTATAAGGATATGGAATTATTATTCGAAGAACTTTACAAAATAAGCCTTTTCGGAGGTAGAGCCACAAAACAAAACATATGACTGCTTTAAAAGGATTCGACATTGGAAATGAACCGACATTGTTTCATGGATATGGTCTGTACTATCTTAAAGGAACAGAACTCTGAATTAAGGACATCGAATTATTCTGTATGGAGTCATTTCATATTTAATACCCAAACTTCGCAAGAAGTTTCTCTAACCCGCAAAACAGACGACTCTTAACGGAGCCACCCAGGAACACAGACGACTCTTAAATGAGTCAACCTAGAACACTTGTTAATCATCACCACGGGGGTGCTTTTACAAGGAAAACATAATAAAGGAAAATGTGTTCTCTACGCTACTAGCCAGCCGGAAATTTACAAATACATTACCGTATACTATACCAGCTATGAAAACAGAAATAAAGGAAAATCAGTGCAAATATAGCCCCTTATTATTCCTTGAGGAAATACAAAATGTTCTCCACGCTACTAGCCAAAATAATTTGGAAAACAGTATGCTAGGGCATACAGGGAAACTGGTATACACATAAAAACATGCAAATATGCACGCACCAAACAAACGACAAAGCATTTAGACAACTTATTAATTTTTTTTATTAGTTATTTAATTATTTATATTTCGGCTCTATTACCAAACAACTTTCAAAATTCCAGTAAAAATAGGCTTTTAGATAAGGAATACAACTGTAATGAATTTTATTTATATAGTGCCGTCCTAACACATACAGGGGGAGCAATGACAACATAGCATTCACAATCTGCACAACACCGGACGCTATGACTTGGCAAGTCACTTCGGAAAACTAACCGATTGATTTCAAGGAAAGGAAACCCACCCTGGGACTAGGTAGTTCCAAGGGGAGTGCTGTCCTAAGTTCTAAGCAAGGGAGGATAGAAACCAGGCCCACTGCCAGTCCAGGCAAAGGGAAGGGAGTATAACCTCACCAAGCTTTTGGGGATGGGAAAAATTCTAAAGATTTGGCGAACAAACATAGAGCAACCCCGTGTAGATTTGTTGGGGTTTTTTTATTAATTTAACACATAACTGCAACACTGAAGGGTGAGTGACACACCTACACCGTAAAACTTTTTCCCGAAACAGCAGGGTGCTACCTTAAAGTCCAAACCAGCTAGATATGCTGGGGCGGGCTGAAGGGCATTAACACCTGCTTAGGGACTCACATCTTTAGCTGTAGAGGTATGTAATTTATTATTTTCTTATGTATTTTATTTCTTACGTATATTGTAAGTTGTAGCTATTGCACTGCCACGTTTATTTTTGTACATTTTCTATGTAGCTTTGGTTTGAGTGGTATAATGCAAATATTTTCTATTTTTGTTTGTAAATTACCAAGAGATTTATATTAGCAATATAAAGTTGCATTTTATTAAGAAATGTTTAGTACCATAGGAATCATCATATCGGACACGGGTTCACCTCTGAACCTGTTTATTGTTTTGTAATATTGTTCCGATAATGTAATTTGTATAACTTACCGTATATAACGTTATTACGTTTTATCCTATATGACCGTGTCATAATAGCACACGGTGTTAGATGTATTTTCAGCTGACCAGAGTGATCCATGGTGATCGTGGTCGACGTGGTGCCAGCTGCGGAGCTGACCATGGAAGTTGACCATGACGGCCGTGGGGCTGGGCCATGGTGGCCGTGGAACCGAGTGAACAGTGTTGCTGGTCGAGTAGCAGAGGATCGGGCGTTGCTGACCGAATTGGTGGGCACTGATTGCTTAATTGACCAAGGAATTGAATGGTGGTCGGTGACTATAATGCTGATGGCTTTTTTGACCGGTGTGACTGGTAGCCAAGTGTGATATTTACGGAGTGTTTTGTGTTACTCCATGCATATAATCTTTCAGCTGTGTGCTAATTTTGGGGTTTGTTATACCCAGTGTTTTAGGAGTGTTAAGATATTTTGTATATCTGTCCTATCAATTCATCATTTTACTAATTGAGTAAAATACCTCAGTTTTCACTATTTGAGTGAATACATCAATTTTGCTATTGAGTAAAACACATTATTTTCATCATGTGAAATTACTGTAAATCGTTCACCATTGTCCTTGTACAGTGCAAGGTCATTTATTTGTACTTATATTTGATGCTATATTAATATTGTGCGGATTATGTTAATATGTCCAATATTTGGATCTATACATGCACGTGTGAATCATAATTTTTTTCTCATTTAAGTCATACATCAATCAACATTGTATCACCATCAACAGTGTTCTAAGTCCAAAGTCCCAACTCGGTTATCTTGTTACAGCTGGTTTATTTGTAATATAACGTACTTAAAATTTGTGATGCTTTTTAATTCTACAATATCAAGTTTTCGTGTAATAGATCTAGCAAATTATCCAAAGCATCAGCTAGTAGTTCGTGTCATAGTTACTTCTGTGGAGCACTCAAATAATCAATCAAATTTTACAAAAGGAATTACATGTGTTTATTAATTTTCGATGACACCATTAAAAATAATGTTTTATTGCAAATGAATTGGGCATACCATCATTGTGTCTCCATAATCAAATATAATTAACATATCAGCATGTCTAAGCGCCTCTACATAACTTAATGTAACAGATGTAATATAGTTTTAGTGCAATTTATGTTAGTTTCTCTTGGCAGATTTCGGCCGCCACCTTGCAATACCTCATTAGGCTAAGAAATAAAGGTACATCTGTGCGATAAAAGAATGAAAACAAAGTAACAGTACTTGACAGAATGCAACTTTAAAGTTTAAAAATCCCAAATACGTACCATTGTTCTTTTTGAATTTGTCGGGTTACGATATTAAATAAAATAATACAAATAAGGAGGTACAAGTCATACCGAAAAACGATGAACAATATGTTCAATTCCAAAAGTATTCAAAATTCTAAACTTCATGAAAGGAGAAGACAATATCAGCAATCAGGCTTTTGGACTGCCTTATTTTAACGGAAAAGTCATCACAACAATTATTAAAACTGAAATCATCAGTATGTTTCAAGCGGGCATATTTGAGTTGAACTGCCTACTCACATGAATACACGCACATTGTTTAACGACAGTTACACAAGGAGAATGGACGTTTGGCCTCTCACCTAAGGATTCAAACATTGGGGATGATGATTTCAAATTTGTTAACACCCGTATTAGAACGTTCTAACCTGCAAATTTGAGAGTATCTACATTTATATCATGCCATTAAACTATTTAACGGTGTATGATCGTTTTGAATGATTTAGCAATGTATAAGAAACATTACAACTTAAATATTGTTCTGTTTTATAGAGCAAGATGACTAGCTAATGATGCAAGTCTATATTCATCAGGTGTAAAACATGAACTGTTAACACAATATTACACGTTCTTGATGCTTTGTCGTGGAAACAAATGTAAAGATTGCATTAAACGGCATGGACATGCAAATTATAATCATGATTTAGAGTGAGAAAAGAGGTCAAATTAATGATATTGCATGGATAAACATAATCAAATCATGGTTAGCAGTGGAAGAAAAGGTGAAGTCAACATGATACTGCATATATACGCAGAAGCAAAACACGATTTGGAGTGGAAAAAGAGGTGACGTTAACATGGTTTGATTGGAATAAGAAACTAAGTCCACATGATGCCGGCCGTATTGTTACACGGATATAATTCGTGATTGAGAGTGAAATTAGGGGAGAACTTAGTATGATAGTTCATACATACACAGAAGACAATAATGCTTCTGAATACCCTACTATATAAGGATACAAATACGCAAGTCACTCTTTGAGAGGAATTCGAGGTTAACTCAACATGATACCTCATACACACACAGATGCAAGTCAAGATTGGAAGACGAATCAGAGGTGAAAAAAATATCTTTTTGTAGCTTTTCCGACAAACCTTGTTAATTGTGCACAAACATGCACCAATCTCTCATGATCAAACGCACTAGTCGCTGTTTATGCAATTCCAGTCCAGATCTTGATATATTCATCGTTCCTAATACTGCTTCTACTGGAGTTTCTATACAAATTTGAATTTTATGAGCTACCCTGCATTTCTTTCTAACTCTTGTATATTGCTCCATTTTGTCATAATTAATTCGATATTGCCTTTGTCACCTGAAATTAATAACACTGAAAGCATTAAGTTCACTGTCTGTTATTTTTGGTGTCTCAGAGCGATAAGCCTTACTGCTGAGGGAAAACAAGTCTTGAATTGAATTGTACAGTAGACCTGGCATATATTAACCCCCATATGTTGTGAATAATTTCCACAAGTGTTATATTTTTCTTCTGTAGTAGTGTATTGTATATTTGGTACGCATCGCCTTTATTGACAGAATTTTCAGAAAGAATTGTGCCCAAGGCACTGATTGATACTCTGAAGTTTCATCGGCATGCCTTATGACGGCAACGTTTTTCTTTAGATTACCTATACATCAGAAATATAACTATCATTTGGACAGAAGTTCTCAGTTATTGTGAAGAGATATTAAAAGTTGCTCCGAATGTGCAATTATTTATTATTAGGTAAAAGGTATGCTACCTACTAAGTACAGCAATTTTGGTCAGATACATCTCATGTACTACGAATCAGTCAATTGTGAAATGGCTGAAGAAAAAAAAATGGAATGAATAGTTTTACAATGTTTTCAAAATCCATATTGCAGTAGGTGCCATTTGTTCACCTCAAAGCATGTTGCTTGCTATCGTAAGAGCCGATTTTCTTGTTCTACAATAGATTCCTTTATCTTCCTCGTTTCAATCCACTTTTGATTGAAGGACATTGAAATGTTCTTAATCAGCCAACAAGTTGAATAATCTTTCGAAACTTGAATTGTCCATATGGCCTAAGCAGTGTTAAACATTGTAATGATAAACTTCCATGTACTTTATGTAGCCAACTGGTAATTACTAAATGAAAATGAGATAGTATTCCAATTTCTCCGATATCAATACTGAATGGTGAGCAAATTTACAAAAAAAACAAATTCATCGTATGTCTACTGTAGGCATGAATAATAGCAGAGTTTTGTGCTGCATAGTAAACCAAACTAATATGATCTTTGTTTTCCTCGACATATCCGTGCAGTTAAATGCTTTCATTAATTAGCATAAAGTAGTGCTCGAATAGCGTTGACCGAATTTCAGGCTTAGCAACCATCTGCATATACATAGGTGTCATGCTGTTATTTAACGTTGCTTATTCTTTTGGTCTCTAAAAGTATTTTCTAACATTTTTGTCATTTCATTAGATTTATGAACATAGCATTTGTTCTTTCTTAATAACAAAATAAAAATGCTTAATGCAGCTAAACGAACATATTTTATTTGAACGCATTTATTTTTTTAATATCGAGTTATGTTGGCATCTTGTTATGATTTACGCCGATATTGTTCGTTTCGTCAACGGACAGGTTTTGTCACTTTCAAAAATCCAGTCAACGGTTTCTACGTTCTGCTGCGTGATTACCTCTATATTGATAATTTGGTTTTGCAAAGTAAGATCTTCAGATTGTTTATAAAATTTCCATTTTTATTAGTGTTCTCCGTTTAAAGAAGTATCTTATCTAAGCATAAGCGTAGCGAATTCAATCATCATGTATGTTTATCGAATAATAATGTTTAATTCGATTTTATTGTGCAACTGTTTTATTCTAATAGATAATATTTCACCTCGTTGTCATGTAATTGTGCTGTAATTTCCTTTGCAAGCAGTTTTTTTTAACCACAGTGATGTAATTTAAATCTTCTTGAATTTTGCTTACAATTTCTTTACCTGCTTTTAGCAATACAAGTTATTATCTGGTGTATTAGTAACAGTCTACTACTCATTGGATTTGTTTCACAGCATACAATGGTGTCTCTATCAATTGGTAGCACAATTTAATATTTGCTGTAATTTTTGGACGATGTATCTGCACTATGAATATTTTTTTACAAATAGCAGCATCAAATATAATAGTTTTTCGTTAATGTCATTTCTCACCCTCTTTGAACATTGTTGACGGTGTAGTCGCCATATCATGTATTTTCTGTGAATCAGTACTTTATTGATTAGCGATGTGTTTTCATTTCCATCTGGTACACATTTTACAGAGATTCACAAGCCATATGCTCTTAAATCCCTCGTGCCTAAATATATTTTAGTCAAATCTCTCACAGTCAAGCAACATCTTATCTTTAGAAAAGAAAACAAACTTAATGATTTTATGTTTCTTAATATTTGAATCTACGATTTATGTTTCTACTTAGCTCTGCTCTGCACAACTTTGATGTCATTATAATGGTGTACTGTACTCAGGTTGTTCCAACTACAAAATTATTTGTCACATCCTTTCCTTTTGACTAGTACTATTTTAGCTGCAATTTCAAATCCGTACAAGTTAATTTTGGACTTCTGTTTTCCTACTCAGTCATTTCATGCTCATAATTATATATGTATGTATGTATGTATGTATGTACATGTATGTATATATATATATATATGTATGTATATATATATATATATATGTATATGTATGTATGTATATATATATGTATGTATGTATGTATGTATGTATGTATGTATGTCAAAAGATCCTTCTACAATCGGTAATATTATTTTCAGCCGACAAGACCGATATGTTGAACAGGTACTATTAGATTCACTCAACAAGAAATCAGGTACTCTAAGTTCCAGCAAACAAGACAGGAATCTACAGCATCATCTTTTGAAATGTCTTCATATTTCTATGTGCGATGTAGAAACATACAAATATGAAAGTATACCAGTGAGCAAAAGAGACATATCTATTAGTTGCGGTACAATCTACTACTTAAATCTGCTGAGGAACACGACGGAGCCGAGCGCGTAATTTGTCATGATTTTATAACTTTAAAGCAATTTTTTAGTATGAATGTGAGGTGTCCAATTTGCTCAGGAAACAAATATGGTTCCAGAGTATTTGCAAGCAACATGTTTATTTTAAAGTTTAATACCGCAGACAAGACAGGCAATATCAAGCTTAGGTATCCTTGGAATTATCGCTTTTAAGATATCTGAAACATAGTCGCATATGGAATATATATATATATATATATATATATATATATATATATATATATATATATATATAT
>JAECUM010016083.1:0-67027 GCA_016617855.1 Megalonaias nervosa
GGTGCATTTCAGATGTGAAGTCATGGATGACATGTAACAAGCTGCAGATGAATGATGATAAAACTGAAGCCATTCTGATTATAACACAAAGACTTTCTCATTCACATCCTTTACCTTAGACAATAAATATCAGCAACACCAACATTAAATTCACACAGTCAGTACGAAACCTAGGTGTTACTCTTGACAGTACTCTCTCATTGCACCAACATGTCATGAACATATGCAACGCTGCATATCTTGAGCTGAGACGCATCAGCTTCATTCGCAAGTATCTTTCAGTTGATGCCACTAAAACACTTGTGTGTTCCTTAGTACTTTCAGGACTGGACTATTGTAACTCAATTCTGTCTGGTTCGTCTCAATATCTATTCCAGAAACTTCAAAAAGTTCAAAACACAGCTTCTCGGATCATCCTTAGAGTACAACGATCAGAGCACGCCTCTCCCCTGCTCTGTACCCTACATTGGCTATCCATACGATCCAGAATTAAACACAAAATTTGTTCTCTGTGCTACGTTTCATTGACGGGCTCCAGTCCAACATACCTATCTGACCTCACCCATGTGTACACACCAGCAAGATACTTACGCTCCTCTTCTGACACTGGTGTTCTCATTATTCCCACTATGAAAATGAAATCATATGGACAACGCTCATTTGCATACCAGGGCCCAGCAACGTGGAACGAATTGACCACTGCACTTAGACACAAAGACACAGTGATCTCATTCAAGAGCGCTCTTAAAACTCACCTATTTCAACTGCAGAAACAGACTTAAAGACCTAATAATGTATGGTTACCTTAAATATTTACAGCATGTTTTCTGTTTTCTAATTTCGTGGTGTTTGTTTTTATTTTTGAAATTATATCATTATATTTGTTTTCTAAGTGTTGTCAAATGTTGTAAAGCGCTTAGAGCTTCTAAAGATTAGGCGCTATACAAAGTTACAAAGTCCTCATTATTATATATATATATATATATATATATATATATATATATATATATATATATATATATATACAGTTATATATATATATATGTATATATATATAGGCATACATACATATACATATATATCTAATCGAGAAAATCGTTTCAATTATAATAGTTTATAGAGGTGCCAAAGAAAAGCGAAAACAGCAGGTCTGTGCTGTTTGATACAAAACTTGAATTTTATAAATTAAATAATTTGAAAAGAAATAGATTAAGCCGTAAAAACAATCATAGGTATTTTTCGCTTACTTATTGTTCCCCGATGGACACTTAACTCAGTGTCATAGGTCAAGTGACAGTTTGTATATAAAGAGGTTTCAAGAAAACAATTATTCATTCCAGTTTGATATTAGTCTTGTGAATATATGATCATATGTTATGTTCAGATATAATTTGAGATGAATGATTTAGTTTTGGACTAAAACACTACATTGGAATTATGACAAATTCAATCAAAGACATTCATGATTATATAATTGTGATACAACAAAACCATTGGTACAACAGCACATATAAGATTATTGGAATTCATTCTGAAAATTCTATACTTTTGGGCTTGTGATAGGACATTTAGGATTATTTATGATTTATTTCACAATGCTGTAAGTTCCTCTTAAAGTTTCACTTTATAACTTAATAAGTAAATTATTTATTGATTTTACTAAACTTTTCGGTTTCTATATGTTACATAGTCTAAGACCATAGATTTGAAACACAATAATCTCGACACATTCAAAGAATGCAGCTATACTTTCAGATACCACATTTTTGTCGCGATACGAAGGTTACAGCTGACAAGGTGCGGTAAGATTTCATTTAAAACTGAGGCGGCATCTAGAGTTTGGAAAGATCAGTATCTGGTTCTAACAGCTGTATCAAACCCAGGGTGCAGTGTTCTCTTGTGTTTTTAAAACTCCAAAGTCAACAATTATCACTGTTTTATTTTATATGTTTATAGAAAAATTTAGAAGCAGAATTCTCAAGATGAGGTTGCTGGAATAGATTTAAAAGCATTGCAAATTTTGTTGTTTAATACAACATACTGGATACTCTTGGCATCTATTTTGGCAAATGTCACCTAAAAGACAAAACAAAGACACAAATCGTGGTATTTTGAGGAACTCTAGATGGCGATAAATTCCGATTTAGCGTGTATTTCCATAAATATAATTATATGAAAGTGGAAAAAAAAAACAATGCTCTCGAATCACGGCATCTCAAGCCGAGAAAATCAAACAAGTCCAACTAAGCTTTTACCGGCCGAATCATGAAAGATAGCAATCTTGTTTGCATGACAGGTGAATCAAGTCCGTTGTTAAGAATTTTACAACTGGGCTAAGGTAGATATCATACAATCATACCTAGATCTCTACATTTTCATTGTACATAAGAATAACAGACGATGAATATCGAAATCTGATAGTATCCTACGACAGTTGAAACCCCTGCCCTTGAAGTCGATAGTTAAAACCTTGCGAATAAAGAAATGTATCAAGTTATATTGAAGTGGACTAAGCAACTCAGTATTTTTAATTTATAAGCTCTAATTTTCTAATTGTTAACGATAACGAAAGGACAAATAATTGTTTCTGATATTTCTTGATCATTTTGTTCCCAAATTTTGCCTTTCTTTAGGAAACGGAAAATAAATAACTATATAATAAATAACATAAAATAATGTATCTCATAGCCATATATCTCTAATAATTTTGTATCAATATATGGGCAACAGTATTGAGATACCGAATGTTTATTATAGATTTATAGTGAGATAACTGAAATATAACTGTGGGAGAAAACGCTATTGCCACTGTGGCGATACTACTTTTATCGCCACAGTGGCGATATCACATTCGTGTTTGAAAATGAAGGAAAAACATAGCGTTGGTTATTGTTGATTGCAAACCAAACTTAAGTGACAAAATCAAACATTGGAACAGCAAGCTTGCCACAAAATAACGTTTTATCGTAGAAATAAATAACATTAAGAACAAATTCTTTACAAGTATCATTAACATCTTTAGTTTAAAGATGTTACACTCTCAATCTCCGTCTGTTATGACAATCAGGATTGAACAAGAAGTTAAGAATGACAAATTAACGAAGTAACTTTCAGGCTGAGTTAAATCATAAATAAAGGTACTGAAGAAGAACGATTTAGTGTATCATAAAATGTTTAGAATCAGATTGGGCTTTCAGATTCAAGCAAATCATTATCAGATATCCATTTTGCTCTCTTTCTCTGTTTTTCGGAGTGAATACAACATTTGAAACATTCTATAAAGTTATAAAAGGTGTACCCAAGATGACAAAAGAAAAATGAACATTTGTATCCAATATGGCTGTATTCTTAATCAATTTAATTGATACGTTCAAATATAGAAATGAAATTAATTTCTTATATGAATGTATTTCTTGAAAGAGAAATAACGACTTATCAGACGGTATAGCCTTAACATATTTCAACTTTATTCCACACAATCAATTTTGATACTATGCAAAATATGAACATATCTATCCAGAATAGTTTGCAGCTCAGCGATGAAACAATACACTGTGTAACCCAATTTTTGGTCCTGGGTAGTAGGTGTTATTTCGTAATTTCTTATGCCTAAAAAGTATAGAAAATGGCTATTATTCCCCACAAACTTTACTTTCTTGACCAGGACAGTAATATTTTGAAATTTGCCTATTTCCAATGAGAAAACGGGCGGCGAATTTGTATCTTTTCGTTCACATAAAGTCAGAAAAAACAACATATGAGTCAAAATTAACATGTATTTATACTAAAGTACTACAAAAATGACCACAAAATATTTGGAAGTGAGTAGTTTTTCGAGATTTACGATTATACTGTAAATCACTTTCACGAATCAGCTCCCCCCTCTCCATCATGTTCTCGTTATGCTGTCCTTGCTAACGGCGTTCAATGTCCAGTATATCCTGATGGAAGAGCTCGCCTTGCTCCTCCAAGTACGCTCCCATGTTCTCCTTGAATTTATCAAGATGAGCATCAAGGATATGGACTCTGAGGGACATCCTGCAGCTTATTGTGCCGTAGTTTTTCACCAGAGTCTCAACCAACTCCACACAGTTTTCGGCATTGTGATTGCCCAGGAAGCCCCGAACCACTGCAACAAAGCTGTTCCAAGCCGCTTTCTCCTTACTAATGAGCTTCTTGGGGAATTCATTGCACTTCAGGATCTTCTTTGTCTGTGGTCCGGCGAAGACACCGGCTTTGACCTTTGCCTCAGACAGCTTAGGGAAAATGTCTTGAAAGTACTTGAAGGCTGCCGACTCCTTGTGTAGAGCTCTGACAAATTGTTTCATAAGGCCCAATTTGATGAGCAGTGGTGGCCTCAGCACCTTCCGAGGGCCCACCAGTGGTGCCCACTTGACGTTGTTCCTCCTCACAGAGAACTCGGTCCGCTGTGGCCAGTCCCGCCTGTGGTAGTGCGCCTTGGTGTCCCTACTATCCCAAAGGCAAGGATATCAGGGAAACTTGGTAACACCACCTTGCAGACCCATATGGAATGCCACCATTATGAAATCTCCGGTGACCTCCCAGCCGTGCTATATACTTCAATGCGTCCAGCAAAGTCACGATGTTGTTGTAATCCTCTCTGAGGTGCACCTAGTAAGCCAGGGGAAGACGGGTACTTGTTCCCATTATGGAGCAGCACGGCTTTGAGGCTCCTGGATGAGCTGGCAATGAAGAGGCGCCACTCATTCTGGTTACAGGCAATTCCGATAGCCTCGAACAGACTGATCACATTGTGGCAGAAGCAGAGCCCATCTAGACAGGCGAAAAAGCTGGAAAAAGCTTGGTGACACTTCCTCTGATCCGCGACTTGCACACTTTCATCCAACAAGTTCCACTGCTTGAGCCTAGACGTAAATAGCATTGGACGTGGTGAGACCAAGATCTCTGATCAAGTCGTTGAGGTCCTTGTGGTTGTGGTAGTATGTGTTTCTCTCCTCAGCTCCACCTCTGAAATTGTCATCTGGATCTACAACGTCTTCCTCGCTCTCTGACTTGCTGCTCTCTTCTCAAGACGGCTGCTCTCTCCTGAGGATGAGTGGGTACGAGGGGCTCAGGGTAGAGTGGCACCGGGGCGATGGATGAAGGAAGGTCCGGATACTTGATAGCAGGTGCATTCGTGCCAGTCTGACGTTTGGAAGGGTCCACCATGCAGAAGTAGAAGTTGCATGAGTGGTCAGTGGGTTCCCGTCAAATTCTTGGGATAGCGAACTATATGGCTCTCTTTTCCCCCTGTACCATCCTACCAAAATACATTAATTCACCCATGACTCGCAACATGTTTGATATATGATATTGTTTTCAATAACATTGAAAATTTTAAAACATTTTAAAATTAAAAACTTTTACAATTATAAAAATTTTAACAAATTTTATAATATAAAATTCCGAGCAACAATTGTCCATCTTACTTTCCAGAGTTTATTTTCAGTGATTGGAGGTGAAATGAGGTGCCCAGGGTTTGTCTTGATCCCCGACAAGCATGCCGAAATATGCCTTGTAGGCCTCATGCATTTTAGCAGATGCTTCCACAGAATACTTTTTCGCTCTTGTCTTGATCATTGGCCGCAGACATAGGAAAATGCATCTGCCGGATGCTTGCAGCCTCTTGATGCCATCTCAGAAAAATGCAGATATATGTATCCACTTAGGCAGCTATAACTAAACTGAACTGGTGAGCTTAAGGCCTCTGTATTTATACTACTATTTATACTACTGGAAAGTTCTAGAAGTTACTCCAAGTTTACTCGGAACTGAATCTATCTGGAATGTTCTGGAAAATAGGTAAATTTCAAAATATCACTGTCCTGGTTACAAAAGCAAAGTTTGTATGGAATAATAGCCATTTTCTTTGCTTTTGTGGCATAAGCAATTAGGAATAACACTTACTACCCAGGAACAAGAAACAAACAAAACAATTCGTTACACGGTGATATCAGTGACCATATAATGAAATTTGGAAAAATGGACTCTAACATGCGCTAGAATAACATTACCTCAGTTTTGGTAGGACTGAAGTCAACCATTCGCTGCCTTAACCAATGACCAATGTATTTTTTTATAAATCTGTATTCAGTACATTTATATTTAATTCTCTATGCATCATTTGAAGAACACGCCAAAAAGGTATCTTCAGCAAATAGTCTTGTTGTACTCACGAGCTCTTCGTCTATATTATTAATATACACAATAAATGATAACGGACCGAAAAAAACAGCACTGTTGAATGCCTACTGCAGCATATTGGATACTTCATTCGGCAGTAGTTAGTATTGAAAGTGGTATTTATAGGACATAAATGTAGGTAATATCTGCGTATTCCAAATGACTTCATCTCCCAAATATGTTATGTAACCCGCATGTTAAAACCATGGATTAATGACCTTGTGTTTTAGGGACAAAGTATCCAGCCTGATGGTACAGCGATATCGTGGGGTTCAGAGAACTATCATTGCTGCGCAAATTGAGACGGTGGATACGCTAAGGTATATGGAAATCCAAACAACTTGGACTCTAGATCAAGCTTAGGATTTTTTGAAGCAGTGTCATTGGAGTGCTACTATACGCCTCTGAATGCTGGAATCAAGAATAACATAAAAACTTGAAATCTTCCAAAGCAACTGATTTTGATATCAGTAATTTCAATTTATTCATTTAATCTCGATCTATTTCAAGAAATTCACTCAAATATTCAATGTGACACTTTTGCGAATGTTGAATAGACGGTGAAAATATGACCGGCAAGGTCTAATAAGACTTCTATTCTCGCCGTTAAGAAATGCAAGCAGTCAAGAAGGAAAGTAAACTGAGACACTTTCCTCCAGGTACTCCATTTTAGGATTGAATATAAGTACTTTGAAACGTTTTACAATTCTCTTCACTATGTCAAATATCAATTATTGTTTTCCTTGTAAACCACTCTGTGTAATATGGATTAAACAGCTGTATGAAATAAAACCCTGCCTAACGTCCACCCCGATTTAAAGACCAAGCCACAAAAATGACCTCAGATTCAAGGAACCTAAGTATACTGACAGTATGTAAGACTTCATTATTAGGACCACACTGATAATAAGGCCATTGTTACCAAATCCCGTGTGTGCCCATATTATCGAGGATGTGCAGTATCTTGAAATGGCAGAATAAAATACGGGTTGCCTTATATATAAAAGAGAACGAAAAAGTGAGCAAGTATGTCTGCGTACAAAAGGATTGGAATCTGTGTTAGTAGTGGGGGAAGTCTGACAAAGTATGGAATGGACAGACATGAAATAATGAGAAAAAATTAGTTCACAAGACACGTGGATTTACTTGAAATGTCTTTATTCACAATTTTATGGAAATGAAATGTAACAACAGTATGAGTCTGCATTCACTCTAAGGTAACTAACAAAAGGCCAAAGTACAGACGCAACATTGGGGAATTTTCGCTCTGATGAGTCTGAAGACTCCAGCTTCTAAGTCAGTAAGACCAGACGTAGTCGTAGACGTACTTCTCCTTACACAGAGAAACTTCTTGTCCGGGATCCAGGGGACACCACTCCAGCTCTGGCAGGCGTATCTGTAGAGTACACGATAAACCAGGTATGAATGTGTATGTGTAACAATATATATCGCCAGGGCTGACAAGAGAGGGAGGGGGCAAGCAAGGATATATAAGGGGGGTCCGTGCTGAACAACACTTTTTAATTTTATATAAAAGAAAAATTTTGTTTGAATAAGAACTAGGAGAGGCCCGGGTGTTTCTTACCCCAGGGCCCGTGATAGCTCTCAGCGGCTCTGTCTATCTCTTGATCTGTCTGTCTGTCTGTCCAGTATCCATCTATCTACGTACTCACACACCCATATAAACATGCCTATCTCAGAGTTAGTTTTTTCTTTTGACCTATCCTATGGTACAACTCTATTGAAACATCTAATAAAGAATCGAAATTAATTTTTTAGATTTTTATAGCAACCAACAGAAGAACGCAAGGTGCTAGAATATGTTTCAGTCAATGACTCCACATCAACCTGTAATCTATGAATAGTAAGGTCGTCTGGCTTACTATTAAACAGGCAATGAAACCCAACATACCTTTCGGTTGATCTGTTTTAGTCTTAATGGGTTTTTTTCTCTTGCTGTTCCTTATGGACGTGACACTCGATTTTGTTACCTGTAGCCGATTGAGCTTTAAACAAGCGGTTTATCAGATATCTACAATCTATCATTTCACTCACAGATAATCGATAAATAAAAATATGCGACATCGATGATGATACAATTGGAGTGGCATTTCTTGTGTGTTTTACTTACGTGCTACACCTAGTGAAGGACACAGATTGTATGATCCAGCATTTGTACTCGGGTTGGTAAGGAATTCCCCAGAAAATGGCCGACACTGTCTCGCTGGGACATACATCAAAGAAGTACTTCCCAAGTTCATAAGGGCTATAATAAAATATATGTAGACTTGAAAGTGCGTCGTATCTTTACGGATGAAACTTGTTTACCTTACTTTTACCTCCACAAGTAACTAAAAGAGCATTTTGGTTTAAATCTAATATACTACTATCATCTATCATTCTAATGTTGTCACTAATTTTGCGTTAATACGCCTATTTCTGTGTTAATATTATTCAAGCAAACTAGCATATTTCTTTATAAAATGATAACGAGAACATCGATAACAGCAAAGCCCCTTCAAAATATGCAATTAATTATTAGACATTTTAGAACGGCTATTTATCTTTTCCTTAAAATCGCTAACATTCATATAACCACTTGCATAATTTCTTCTGCTGTCACATTCTTCACAAGATCTGCAAGGTCGGGTCTTGTAACAATCGCCTCCTGGTACCCTTCCCTTTTCTCGCGCTGTAAATAATAATAATAATAATAATAATAATAATAATAATAATGTGTGTGTGTGTGATTAGGATTGTTAACGTAGCTTTAACAAAAAAAAAATAATAGTTCATCGGCATTGCAGAAATAATAAGTTCTTAATAAACGAACATTTTCCTACAGTATGCATTTACATAAATCCTTTTCGCTTTATCGGATGTCTTGTCCATAAGTTTTTACTCGTGAACAGGATATAGAAACATATTTTCATATATAACAAATTCTTAAAAAATGTCAAAATATTTGCTGTGCATTTTACAGCTTAATAAAAAAGACATCTTAAACTTATCCCGACTCGATCAATAAACATGCAAATTACCTACAACAGCAATAATAATAATAATAATAATAATAATAATAATGATAATAATGACAACAACAACTACAACAACAACAACAACAATAATAATAATAATAATAATAATGAGCGGGCCCAGATAGACATTCAATACTTTGAGCAATGAGTGCGGCAAACTATCGCAATACACAAGCAAGTGATGCAATCGCAAGGTAAGCAAAGTAATTCAAAAGAGTAAGACAAACTATTATTTGATATCAGGATCAAGACAGACCACAGGAAAACGCAGCGGGGGCCAGTCATGGTACTGTTTGACAAGGAGAGGAACCTGAGCAACATCTGGAGAGACTACATAATACATCACATGAGACCCGCCATAGCATTGCGTGGAAAGGAGTACCAGAAATCATCTCGCACTCAGTCAACAGGAATAATAACCACCAGGAGAACTGCTTATCCACGGACAGACCCACACAATAGTTATTGTAAAATAAATATAGTTTATCGCAAATGACCTTGATCTGTAATGATTTGATATCAATCCAAGTCGGCTTGAGACTTCAATATTTCACTCTCCATGCAATAGAAAGCTTCCATGCCATTCAGCTGTATTCTTGAGTGCGTGTGTGTCTAAAATAATTCCAGTTTCATATGGTCAGCATAATTGATTAGGAACTATTATTGTCTGAATGTAGTCACTCCCTGTGGCGTTAGTTACAACTTAGTATATGTAATGGTTAGATATTATGCATAAAGCAAGAATGCTGTTCATTTCCATTGACCTTGACATTTTATCTATCGATCTCATACTTAATAGGTAATTGTCATTCCTCTGGTGCAATGCAATTATGAATTTGATACAAACTGGGTGCTTGACGTTTGAGGAAAGTGACTTATCATGTGGAACCCAACATGGTACTTTCAGCCCCAGTAACTGTGACCTCTGACCGCAGGATCGGAGGAACAATGTGGGGTGCCCCTAATCGAACGGAAACCAAAGTAATTACAATGTCGACTCCAGTGAGATTGACTTTTCATCTCTCGGTCTCAGAATCACGAGGGAGCTATCGGTTTATGAAGATTAGTCAAAAAAGGGCTAAGCAAGCGTAATCTATCATGGACAAAGGAAAATCACTACAGAACAAAATAAAGTTCTGTTTCTAAAATCACTTCGTCTTTGGGTCGCGAATAAAAAGTAAAAAAGTACAATAACTTGAATAAGGAACTTAGAAAGGTCTGGAAAACTGAAATCGTGCCAATTTTGGTGTGATCGCTAGGATTAATGCCTAAATAAAATAATAGACAAAAAATAATAGACAGCCTCTTAACCCTAGGAAGGGCACTGATAGCAGACTAATTACATAAAGCAGCTCTACAAGAAAAAGGAAAGGACAATTGCAGAAGGTTCTTGTCATCTAGGGCCACAAGAAGATGGTCTAAACTCAATAAAATTACCAGCCAGAAACGCCTTCAAAACAACAACAACAACAACAATACTACTACTACTACTACTACTACTACTACTACTACTAATAATAATAATAATAATTATAATATCAAGCAGCAATAACAAATGATACCATATCAAAAGCAACAAGAACAATAATAATACAACAAACTGCGGACTATTTTACTGACGGTATTGAATTTTGACGAGTAGCCGTACTAACCTTATAAAGGAATCTGCATCCTTCTCAGTGATGGTCGTTTCCTTCACACAAACGTTGGAAGTTTCGATGGATCGCTGGTTTTGTTAAGCCCTGCGTCGCCAGAACAAGTAGTGCCAGGAAAAACTATATTAGAAATCTCTGATTAATAATAATAATAATAATAATAATAATAATAATAATAATAAACACTGCTACAACTCTAGCTGCTGCTCTGACTGCATTGGCTGCTATCGCAGTTTCATTATTATTATTATTATTATTATTATTATTGATATAAGTTCGATAAGAAGTTGTATGATATCTTAATAAATGTAACACAATCACCAAATAGTAATAAATAGAACCTGAACTCCAAAATGGTAACTATTTTCTATGAACTCCGTCTCGGCAAATGAATGAGGTATCTAAATTAAATCGTCGTTATCAGTCTTCTTGATTCTTATAAGACCTAAATTTCTTATTTCCTTTTTCCTCGATCTGGGCAAAATTACAAATCAGTTGTCCCATCAGTAACGCCATAAACGCAATTCATCAATAACGGTTCTGACTGGATGAGAAACCACAAATCATGATTTAACTTATCCATCCTTATCCATGCTCAGTCATGCAAGCTATCGACAAGAATGTAAACAGAATATATTTGGCACATACATAAACGCATCCTGTTTATTGACGATAATAGAAAGACCAATTGCGTTGTTTTGTATAGGAAAGGAAACTCCCTGGTCTAAGGTCTGCAGAAAAAAGAATAAAAATTTCCGGTAAAAGTACACAAACTATATATACGTGATTAAGTTTCCACGTAATACAAAGTGTAGAGGTGTCGTGTATCATCTATCTGCGTTTTAACATCCACATACGTTGTCGTTGTTGTTGTTTTGGGTTTTGCGCCATATTTTAATGACAGGCTGTACACGGCGGTCAGAATAACTGGTCCAGTAAGAACCCAGGACAACCCGGTACAGAATACTGACACCACATAAGGAGATTATAATCGTCGCGTACGTGCATTTAATGTGGATGTCAAATGTCTAACATATAGGTAATCAGGTAAATACGGATATCAACCAATGAGATGATCTGCGATGATCAACAACTACCGATCCTATTTACACGATTTCACATAAATACTGGGTGTAAAACAAAAGAATTTCCAAAGACTTATACAACTTTATACTGTGAAGAGTTATTTATAAAGCTTCCTAACTGACGATGCTGCAAGTTTAAAACAAATACAAATATGGTCTTACTACGATGTTTGGTAAGTCAATGACCTTTCTACTTAATTACGAGCGTTATAAATGAATTCTGAAGGATTTTCTATCCACAAGTATACAGTTCCATTATAAAACAGAATTATGTTGCATTTTATTTTTTTATTTATTTATTTATTTATTTATTTATTACCTTTTATACTCATTACAGATTGGAAAGAACCTCAGGGAAAATTGTACACTTTTACGAAGGGGTAAAACTTTACATAAGCAAAGGTCACAAAAGAAATCACACAATTTTGTTTGGATAACATAAAACAGGACACGACTGAAAGTAAAATAATGTTATTATTGCAACCATAGACATGTCAGATGTTTTATAAAATTGCATTATAACATTATTATATCCTATCCTACATTCCACACCGGAATTTGCTTACATGTATATTCGAAAGCAAAGAACTTGTGTTTTTACCGATTAACTCTAGAAATGGTAAAGGGTTTTGCATACAGAATTGTTGTTGTTGTTGTTGTATGGTTTAACGCCATTTTTCAGCACACGATAGGCTATACATGGCGGCCAGTATTCATGGTGGAGGAAGAACCCGGGTAACCCCGGAAAGAACCACCGACCCACGAGAAGCTACTGGCAAGCTTTCTCACATACACACATTGGCCGAATCCGAGACTTGAACCCACGCAGACAGAGGTGAGATGGCAGTGATCCGTAACGGAGAGCGCTTTCGACCACTCGGCCACTCGGGGCCCCCATACAAAATTAGTAAAGATTCAAACATTTTAGAAGCAATTAAACTTTACAGTAAAGGGAACAATTAATATTTGAGGATGTGATGTGATGTGATTATGATTTTTAACGTAGCTTTAACAATTTTTCAGTCATATCACTACGATGTCTGCAGTGTGGCAGTTTATAGTGATGTCTAGCACTGGGGCATCATGCCGCAGACATGTAGCATGATGTCCCACCCAGTCACATTATCCTGACACCAGGCCGACCAGTCCTAACACTAACCTCTTAATGCTGAGCGCCAAGCGAGGCAGCTGTTAGTACCATTTTTTTGTAAGTCTTTGGTATGACTCGACCGGGGATCGAACCCACGACCTCCCGCATCCGAGGCGGACGCTCTAACCACTAGGCCACCGGAGCGGTAATATTTGAGGAAATATCATGAGTTCCCTTTCCTTCGTATTACCTCAAAGGTTATTTGAAACAGACATTGTGGATTCCATGATTTATTGTTTGATTAAGGTATTAGCACCAATTCACAAATACAAGTTACACTAAACCAGAAAGTTGCACCATATTTACTCAAATATACACATTATGTTTGATATGTTGTTGTTGGTGGTGGTGGTGGTGGGTGTGTGTGTGTGTGTGTGTGTGTGTGTGTGTGTGTGTGTGTGTGTGTGATTTGGAATTTTAGAGTAGCTTTAATAATTTTTCAATCATATCACTACGATGTCTGCAGTGTGGCAGTTTATAGTGATGTCTAGCACTGGGGCATCATGAAGCGGACATGTAGTATGATGTCCCACCCAGTCACATTATTCTAACACCAGGCCGACCAGTCCTATAACTAACCTCTTAATGCTGAGCGCCATAAAGTAATATATATTACAAGTGACATCTGTTACTGTATTTGTATGTAGCTTTTTATTTTATATTTAGATAAAGAGGATATTGGATAAGTCAAAGAAAATATAATTTCTTGCTGCAAACATTTGGAATAACAAAGTAAAAGTGATAGCTTGCATTTCTTTCAAACAACATCTTTAATGAAAAAAGTCGCATAATACTCCAAAGTCCCAATCCCACAATACACTTAAAGTCCCAAAAGTCTGAAATACAGGTTCTCATTATTATTATTATTATTATTATTATCAACTAATCAGATTATCGAACTGGCACTATTCGGACTACATATATGGCCTGCAGTGCCCGCGCAAGAGTTTACCGATGCCGTGCCAGAAAACATACTTCTTGAAGCAGAATTTCTTCCCGCTGATGCAAGCACTTTGTATCCCGAGTAAGTATGCGTAGTTACTTGTGCATTTTTGTAACCTTTGTGTCTTTCTAAAAAACGAGAGTCATCACATTATTGCAAGTGTTTTGTGTCAAATTTTTGGACTACTATCACCTCCCCTACTTTCGATTTTGTTATCTTATGTTACCACTTATAAGTACTCTGTGACCAAAGAACATAAGCCTAACTGTGCGATTGTCTAATTAAGACATCCCTGCTTATGAAAGACAATTAAAGAGAGAACGCTTGGAGGCAGATAGACATTATGTATCATATACGTGACACTAAAATGATTAATCTCAACAAGGCGGATGTATTGTAGACTTTTCATGGTAGTTATTGTAGCAGTATCATTGATACCGGTATCATCTATGTCGTTGCTTTCTCACTCGTTGATGATTACATTTGCGTGCATAATGTGATATGTAAATCTTTTCTTCATCATGATTTCAAGGAGGATAGTCATAGGCTTGATGTCGAGACAACCCGCTGAAATACCGGAGTCAATCATATCCTCACAAAACGAGACTGAGGCTACACTGAGGTAGGTCAAATTATACCCTTTCTTATGTTCTTCAATGCACACATACACTGTAGCATACATACATACATACATACTTACATACATACATACATACATACATACATACATACATACATACATACATACACACGTACATGGTGTCACGTTTGAGAAGCTCAGATATAAAGTCATGTATAAGCTATAAACTACTGTCTTGGGAATATTACCGCGGCCATGTGTTTGATGTCTAAAGGTTGCCGGTGGCTAGTTTTAATTTATTACAAATGTTATATGACCGGCCGGAGACCCTGAATCTTGAGTCGGCAACAGGCGATAGATCGCACCATTTGACAAAGGCTTACGGTTATCCCATCCGTCCCCACGTTGACAGACAGCGAGAGGGACATTGTCCGCTAAGTTTGATTGTATAGGTTCACAGCTACATCCGATCGGATATTAAGATAGAGGGTGTGATTACAATTTAGATCCGAATTATAACTTTCAGAACTCTAAGAAAAAATTTAGTTTCGCCTAGACAGATTGATGAGCACTGGAGTTACTCCGAGGAAGCCACTCGTAATTTGGCGGTTAAACTTAGAGGTAGATTCTTAGGAAAGAAAAAGCTTCGATAAGGTCAGTAAGTTATTTGCTCAATTTTTGTAAAATATCACGGGATCATAATTGCAATTATTTGTAGAAAGTATACTTAATTACTAGGATCGTTTAGTACGTAGAATTACCTTTGTAGTGTTTCATTTACAGGCGTATTGGAAAAATGGGCTTGGGTTTTACGTAAAGAATTATGTAGACTGTTATCTTGTCAGAAGCTTTTGTAATTTGCTATTAAGTTACTCGTAGTAAACCAGTGCATTCATTAATGCGTTATGTTAAAATTTACGCATGCTTGAATTGTGAGTTTGGAAAATGGTTGAAGTATGTAAGATTAGTTACTATGGTCGTATGCATATCTCAGAGCATGAATATTTGAATATTTGTGTACTTTATATGAGTGCAAGGTAAAGAAATGAGTCTGATTATTGTGATATTGTTTAGTATGACGGGATTAGGAATATGTACTGATGTGACGCAATTTATTGATGTATGTGTAAGAAGTAATTGATACCGTGCTGTATTATAATGTTTGTTTTACCATACAAGAACGTATGAGTATCTCGATGTGAAATTTAACAGCCGTTATCTGATGATAGGCTGTGTGCAGTGTGAGATGAGAGGGCTAAGGAAAATATTGTACCGTCCTTGTGTTTTCACATGAAGCTTTTTAGGGGACAGAGAACTTCCGGTTCAGTTGAGTCCCGCTTCTCCAAGAGGTGGAGACGGAATTGAGACTAGCCAAGCAGTGGAATTCGACAGAGGTCTAGTCGGTGGAGAGAAGGTGGAGAGAAGGTGGAGGAGGAGGAAAAGGAGTCTGGAGGAGAAAGCGGAGGAGGAGGAGAAGGAATATGGAGAAGTCGAGGAGGCGGAGAAGGAATTTGGAGAAAGTCGGGGAGGAAGAGGAGAAGGAATTGGGAGAAACAGGAGCGAGAAGAATACAACAGATGAGTAGAATACAAGAACAGGTGGAAATCGATCTCACACTGCTAATCAAATGATGCAGTAGGCTACTAAAGGGTCGAGCCGAAGGAGGTTAAATGGAAATTTGAATCATTTGACTAATGAATTGTTATTAAATTGTTATTCATTGAATTTCAACCTTTTTAGTATATGTAACCATCTAACCATCGGCATTGCTGACTGGTGGCTCAGAACTTTACATCTATCTTTCATTAAGTTAACTTCCAACCCAAAATCAAGTCTGGGTGGGACTTCTATAATAGTTTAAATAAAATATTGGGAGCAGCCCACCCCACAGATAACAATACCCAACATATTCATGTCGTATGTACATATTTAAAACATTTGAGGAAATTTTCAATCAGAAGATTAGCTGAGTTTCCTTAATATTGTATGAAATATCTGTAAGATCACATCCATTCAAACCATTGATTTAAAAACCCCGATGCAGATGTTTTTAGCTAGGAATGATATGGTAATAACTATGACAATTCACTCGAGAAACGCCTACGAAAATAAAATACAACTGTTTTAATAGCCTTAACATGAGAATGACTAGTATGCAAAGAAAGGAGTGAGGAAATTTCTTAGTATACATTTCCAAACGTAACATTAATTAACGCGTTTTCATTCGATTTTTATTATCAGGAGTATAACACCAGTCTCTATGCATTTATAATTTTATGTATTATTTGAAGGGAATACCTTTTCAAAGTCTCTTTTTCTTACACTATTTTAGCTACTTAATTTATGTAGTACAGGATTTTAAAAATAGGAATTTAATTCTCTTTCAGCGAGGTTTTCAGTTTGAAGGAGTACTACTATGATGTATGCCCGTCCTACAGCTTTGTACTCCCAAGAATATGGTGGTACTTCTACTACAACAACAAGGCGATGAAATGCTTCTCTCTGCAGCCTCTTTATCTTTCATGGTGCAGAACGTAAGTTAATCAGTGTAGACCGTTCTTTTTAGGGACTCATGGTGGCATAGTAGACAATATGACAGATTTGTGTCTAGACGGTGCGGGTGAGATTGTAGCCATATAAATAACCTGCATGAACACACGGTTTATCCGTTCTTACAAATTACATGTATATTCCTTTATGATTGTATCTGCCTTACTCTTCTTGCCCGCATGTCCTCCTGAGTATACCTGACCGTCCATCTACATTATTTCATTATTGTAATGCAAGTTTACCATTTCCATATTATCTGGTACAGATTGTCTTTTACTACGAATGACATTCTGTAGGTCTGCTATCAGACGGTGCCCTCTGATATCTGTCATTTGGTTATTTATCAGTTCAAGCTGGTTGTTCCCCGTCTGTCTTTGTTTTGTCTAGGTAATATTTCTCTGCGTGTTGAAAGTATTATACAAAAAAGTATTACGTAGTCAACTTTTCTTTGTTTTCAAAGTTTCCTGTGATTACCGTGAAGCAGTTGGTATAGTTCTTGTCTAACAGTTTCCCTTTAATTTAATTTATTTTTCTAAAAATAATAGAGATCAATATCCGTGCTTGTAATCTTTATCAGGGAATCTGCCTACAAGACTTTTTCTTGATTTCCTCTACAAAATAAATAGGTGATACTGGAGGGCTCCTTAAGAGTATGTCTGAAGTAAGGCATGCCTAAATTTAAAAGGTATTTCAGTCATTTAAAGACAAGTAACCTGAAATCGGCAAGGGCACCTGATCGGCCGAAGTTAATGACACACCAGTGCAGTACCAAATCATCGTCTCGTGTTGGTGTAGGCGGGGAATGCAGGTACACGACAGGGGATAAACAAAACCAATTTAAAGATATCATGTGACGCTGAACATGAAAAGAATATTCCTGCTTTATATATATTATTTCGCCTACAAATTGACACTATTTTATTTAATTTAAAAGTTTCTTTCTTTACACTAACAAACAATAAACTCAGTAAGCTGTGTTTTCCTTTCTTTTGGAAAGCTAATTCTTGTTACAACAACTGATTTTGAAATCAATTATGATATTCTGCGAAGCTGTTGGCAAAGTATGTCAGGACGTTTTTAACCCATTTTAATACCATTGAGACACTTTAAGATAACATAGACTAAGAATAATATTTGGAGCAAAATAGGTCACCTGCATGAAAGTCTTTTGCTGTCTTTACGTTATCTCAATCTTCTTGCAAAGATCAGTTACTCATGCACGGGGTTTCCCTGCAGGTTAAGGCTGAAGTAGGAAATGCTTAATTACACCCCCACCCCTCCATCATAAGAAACAAACATTAGCCAACCGAAATTGAACGGATTGAAGTAAATAAAGTAAAGGAATATGCACTCAGTTATTAGCTTAAATGCTAATAATGATAGTGATAATAAATTGTGTAACAAAGGGAACGAAATTAACATTACGTTTGATATTATATAAGGGCAAAACAACTTTTCATCCCATAACAATGCCTAAAAATTGTGATTTATGTATTTAGTTAATTTCACAAAAAAAGAATCCATTTGCATTTCGCAGACTAATCGAGTTATTACCAACTTAAAGACACTTAAAAATGAATCTGTTCTCTTGGTGGCCCGAATGGATGAATGATCATTACATAATATAGTGATGCGGACAAAATTCTTTATCGGTCATTTGGATTAATTTATTAAATTCTGTGAAGGCATTTGGCGTAGTTACGGACCTCTTACCTTTTGCTGAAACACAGGTAGGAGGAAATAACCTAAAATGTTCTACAGATCATAAATTACACGCTATTTGCTTAACCTTTTCAGCATATTGATTGTTGTACGCTGCATTAAACTATTAGCTGATTTTCGCGTTGTGTCACCCATGAAGAAACTGTTTCAGCGATATTTGGTTTTCTTTTTTCTCTTTTCATTTAAGCTACTGATGTTTAAAACATCAAGCGATACCTTTCAACGTCGATGCTGTTGTAAACATGAACGCTTACATTATGCCTCCTCCGGACGTTTATACTGGACATCATTTAATACATTACTGAGGTGTCTATATCGTGGTCATTTTATCGGCCTTTTCTTCTATATATTCTAAACTAAAACGACGAAGAATATAATGGGGGCTTAAAATTGCAAAACGGGTACTGAGGTACGTACCTCGATAGCTCGGTTAACATGCAACAAAATGCACAAATGTACGTTTGTCACTGAATTGTCCAAAATATCAGTAAGTTATGTTGTGAAAGTGGAATTACAGACGGTTAACTGTTTTGAATACTGAACATATTGTTTATGAATTCCATTATTTATTTCTATGCATATATATATATATATATATATATATATATATATATATATATATATATATATATATGTGTGTGTGTTTTGGGGTTTTTTTTCAGTCAAGTGCAAAAATTTTATGTGAGACAATATTTATATGAATAAATTCGAAAGATGGTGAGACTATTAAAACAGGGGTATATTTTACTTACATTTCTATTTCCTTGACAACCCCATCTGTGTTTATTGTACAAAGTCTGTGCAAAAGCATTACAGGTTGATAGATAAATTTATTTGTATAATATGAGAAAATTCACCTTCATTCTTAACTTACAGCCATACTAAGTACATATTTTAATTTTCGATTATGTCATCTCATTGTTGTAATACGCATCACCAAACAAAAAGAAAATATAGATGGAATTCTCTTTTTCCGCTCATTCGTATGTTTTTGTTTTTAGTTTCTATCTGCTTCTCATTCCGTTTGAGGTAGAAACATATAATTCTGAGATATAATTTGCAATAGGTTTGTTGATGGGAAGAACAGAAAATACGGATGTCGGTATTAAGTACTTCCACCGTGAATGTATATGATGGTAGGATGGCAAAAATATATAAAGAAACTGTTGGGCCCATTATATGACCGTTGATAACTTGAAAAAGCTGAGGTTTATTTATCTTGGGTGCAGATTTTTCATTAAGATTCTTTTAATTGTGAATTTTAGTAATAACATTATAAAATTATATTTAAAAAAAAATAATTGCAGACGTTACTGCCGTTGGAGCAACATCTCTCAGTATTTTTGGTGGTATCGATGTGTTCGTGAGTGGCGCTACCAGTATTTCTGGGCTCTCTGTGTTGATCAGAGTGCCAATTGGTCAATCCATTATCTTAAACGAAGACTGCCCGAATTCTGCAACTGCAAGCGCTACTACAAGTATTCACTGGAGATGTGCAAAGTCACCGAAAATGTTCTTACTGACCCCAACTAAGGGATAAACTGGCAAAATTCGAAAGTGTACTTTTCCTATCCAATTTATAGTTCCCTATTCTCATTGTTAAAATGACGTGAATTGTACTATTGTATACACGAAAGGTCTGATGAAGTTGTTTAACGACGCCAACATCGAAAATAGGTTATAGTCGATTATGAGCAAAGATTTACTCGAGAACAAGTCCTATTTTTATATGATTATGGTATTAAATATTGGATTAAATGATATATCGTATTAGTGTTTGACCTGGATGCATCCAGTCATCTAAGTTCCATAATTTTTAATTGTTTGGGAAATGTGGAGCTGATTTTTGTTTAGTGCGCAATATATGGGCATAGCTCATAGATGGCTATAGAAAATGAGAAGTATTGACACAAATCTTGGATATTTAACTGCTTACAAAAGAGTTTTAGTACACAGGCGTGCATTACTTTTTGATTGTTGCTTCAAAAGCTCAACATCCAATTATGCTTGTTAGTAACCATGTTTCGGGAAAGAATAGACCACACGTTGCTCTCTCTCTCTCTCTCTCTCTCTCTCTCTCTCTCTCTCAAAGCATATATACTATGTTTTCAAGGAAAAAGATAATAAGTGCTGTACATTAAGGACTAAAATAAGTATCTACAAAAATTATAAGTGTCTTGTCATGGTGAACTTTTTATCTTTTTATTCGTGTCTACGAGGTATGGAAGCTGTCTGTATTTTTAAAATGCCCAATTAGAGTACACATTATATGTAATTACAACATTGAAATAAAACAGGCAAATCTCCTGCTATATAAATAATCACAAAAAGCGTTTGTTAAATTGTCAAAATTAGTTTTAAAATAATATCATAATTTATTGATTGTATGATTTATTAAAATGTCAAGCAATAATGACAATAAATATTGAAGAGGGTCTAATTCTGGTCACTATTCACCACTAAGACTAACGAGAGTAAGTTATCTAAATTGTACACAGGGGGTAAACAATAAAGCTTATGTAGTTTGGCTGGTATCAGGGGACAAACAGGGCCAGTGAAATGAGCTGTATGACAAATGCTGGTACAAACAGTAAACAACTTTTAATCTTTATTGTATTTCATTTCAGATTGGAGTTTTACGATAAAAATTCAGTGTCTGTTACTACTGAGCCAGAGTTCAAGATGGATATTCCACATAAAGGTTCTCCTCTCAAGGCGCATCACCTGCAGACCATTCGTGGAAATGATAGAACCCTACAATTCGAGCCACGCCCTACCAAATATTGTGCACAAGAATCCTACCCATATCATTTTAGAAATGTTTGTTTGAATTATAATGGTTCTACAAAGATGCCAGTATGCCATCTCTTCCCCCCAGCTAACATACCAGCACTTAGCAAAGATCATTAGTACAAGACACAAACCATGGAAGAACATTTTCTCGAGAGAGAAAACTTAACACAAATTACCAAAGGCCAGACTAACCTAATCGAGGAAGCAACACGAAATCAGTCCGCCTGTAAACAATGGGGTGACGAGAGGTGCAAAAGACTTACTGCCTCTATGTTTGGTTCTATCTGTAAAGCTACTGAAAGAAAGGACAAACAAGCCCTAGCTAGATCACTTTGCATGTGCAGGTCAATCCGCACTGCACTTATTCTCTATGGCATAAAATATGAGGCAGTAGCCTTAAATAAATTTGAACAATTAGAAAGTATCAAGACACAACCTTGTGGTTTATTTATTAGATAGGAGTTTCCTTTTTTGGCAGCAACTCCAGATAGGATAATTAATGATACTACTCTTGTGGAAGTGAAATGCCCATATGCAAGCAAAGACAATATCATTAACCACAACACTGTACCTCACCTCAAGTTATCATCATCGGGCCTCACATTGGATACCGATCATGATTATTATTATCAGATTCAGGGACAAATGCTGTGCTCTGGGAGAAAGGAGTGCAAATTTGTTGTCTTCACCATGAAGGAATTAAAGGTTGTTTCAATAAAATTTGACAAGGACTTTGTAGACAAGATGGTCATTAAACTTAACGAATTTTTTGAAAGTCACTTCAAAGACGCATTAATCAATCATCACTTTTACAAACAATATTACAGCTATGACTTTTGAAGTTTAGAATGTAACATGACTTTATTCCCTATTCATCCTAGTTTTCATCTACAGTGAAACCAGTATTTGAATGGAAGACAAATGCAAATATTGGATTCAAATGTTTTATTTTAATGGCATATTCATATTTTATAAGCAATCAAGAAAATCCACACAATATTCAGAGTGCATAATAGTATGTCATTTAAATTCTTTGAACTTGTATGTTAACTGTGGTCTGTATTTAAGTACATGTAGTAAAACACCAATTGCATGCTTTTATTACTTCTATACAATCTTGTCTTTTTATACTTTGACTGAGATTAATTGCTATAGGCAAGAAAACGCTATAAATACAGTCTGCATTACTAGACACGTCGCTGATTAAAAGATGTCATAATTCTGCATAGTAAAAGTTTAATTTAAAGATATTTTATTGGCTTATTGCTCACGTGAAGTATGGCTACAAAATCTTGAATTTAACCTTTGTTCCAAACAAAAGTAACTGAGAGAGAGAGAGAGAGAGAGAGAGAGAGAGAGAGAGAGAGAGAGAGATGGGGTGGGGGGCTGGCGAGAGAATCACAAATAATAAATAGTGCTTATAGAATCTCAAATAGTCGTAGAATTACTAACACATGTGCTAATGAATAAATGTTTGAATAATATTTAGTAGTACATGTATTCCAAATAAGTTCCAACAAAGACGGTGTGGAGGTGCCTGTATTGGCTGTATTATAATGCACTAATGTACCAATGGCCTGGATTGTATTGATGTGCGAACAGTCCTTTTTGAGTCACAGCAATATAAGCCAAGGCTTCCTTGTTTGAATTTACTATAATTCCCAATAAATGTCTCTTACCAAGAACATTATTGATGAGCACTTTGTCTTTTCAGAAAAGAATAGATTTAATTAAATACAATCTGCCCAAATCAAACTCTGAGCACAACAATGATTCTGCCTCAAGATCACATGGCACGAATACACTTTTCCCCACTAATCAAGATTAAACAAAAAGTTATTCACAAAAGAATAGCCTGGATTAAGGCCAGAAGTTCATTTCTAGAAAAATCTTAGTTATAATTAGAAAGTCTGTTACTAAAAATTAAAATTAAAGAATATGGTAAACACAATATCATTGACTAAGACCAAAATAAATATGATTACTTCTGTTGATAATGGTCCTAATATTAAACCCACTCATAGTGAAAATATTAACTATTTATTAGTTGTTTACAGAATATAAAAAGTCATTGATCTGGTCATATGGACAGTGAACGTTATTTCGGACGAGGTTAGCTATAAAATACAATAATAATAATAATAATAATAATAATAATAATAATAATAACAACACTTGATGTCTGTCAGAAGAGAATGGCTGAGCACATTGACTGGAAAAAAATGATGGACGATGGGTTCATCATGTGTGTATGTATTGCTATACTTCTAAGAGAGAAGATTAATCGTGCATTTGTTTCCTATACAAACAAAACAGCTACGAGCAAAATAATTAAAACTGGTTCGCATGTGAAGTTATACATACTTCGATATATGGTTGATATTTGTTCTGAGTGTCGTACTGTCCAAACTATTAATTATTATTGTACATGCCAAAGTTTTAATATCTCTTCTTCTAGCACGGAAATAAATAATAATTCTGTCATCGACTCTACCCCGATTGGTACAAAGTGTACACTATGCACCTTTTAGCTTGAAAAAGGCATGCAACTTACCAGCCTCAGTATAAGACACATCTTACCAATAATCGATGAACTTGGACTTATCATTCAAAACGAATTCAACCTTGCAGTAATTGCACTATGCAAAGTTTTTTTAAGACTGTAACATACCTGACTGTTATATTGCTATTAGTAACTTTTCATTTGAAAGACGTGATCAGTGACAGAGCGTGGTTAGAGGAATAGTCATGTAAATTTCAGACAGCGTAGCGTATAGCACTGATTTGGAAAGATCCACTGTAGAATCAACATGGATCGGGTTAAATTTCCAAAATAGTAAATCTATTTATATCTGCTTATCGATCTCCAAACTCCCTTGCATCATGTATTGACCAATTAGAGCGCGAGCTAGAGGTCGCTTTAGCTTTTAACAATCAAGTAATTAGCATGGAAGACTTTAATATTGATTTATTTACCCCTGAAAATACATAATTAAAATTTCCTCTTTGAAGTAATTATTTTCTTGTCCAGTTGGAATGAGATATTAAAGCCTCCAAATAGACATTTTTCATTGTGTCTAGTGTTACGTGTAGGCTCGTACAATAATAACAAGAGAAAAGACTGAAGTCAACAAGCTTTGTATATTTTAACAAAATAATTTATTTTCCTAGAAAAACAATTTAAAACTTGGAAATAGGACTTACGGTTTGTGAATATAATCCAAACTTTAATCCTAAGAATGAAAAATACAAGTCCTGTCACTAAATAGTTCTAATAGAATCCAGGTTCGAATCTCGATGACGTTCCAATATGGAAGACGATGAAGTCAGATGTGATCGTTGTACAAATGGCAACAATTCCTCAACTGAATCACAGTTTATGTAGTGTTTACAAAACGGTGTACCAGAGTGAGCTAAAAATAATGCTAATGTAACACCTTTTGCGTTTTAGAAAAACAGAATTACTGAAAGAAAATATCGAATCCCGTGAAAATAATCGTTACAATAAAATGTAATGAAACAAAAATAAAATAAAAAAGAATTTTAAAACTATCATACAAGCAATTTAAGTACATATACGTAACACTAGAAGTAATATGTGCATAATATAATATGCATGTTTTATTCGATGTATGTATATGTGACTTTCGATATACTAAAATATGTATACCTGTTTATAGCATATAGTTTTGTTGCCCACTATGAATACACACATTAATTCATTTTAAATATGTGTGTGTGTGTGTGTGTGTGTGTGTGTGTGTGTGTGTGTGTGTGTGTGATTTGGATTGTTAACGTAGTTTTAATGATTACATGTGCGAGCGTACTTAAGCGTGTGCAAGTGACTTTTACAAAATTATTCATAGTATAACCTGTCAAACATTGACGACAATAGGCAAATATGTGTTATCCTTGTTAAATAAAAATTATTATTATTATTATTATTATTATTATTATTATTCCATCATTCATTCATGCATTCATTCTTTCATCTATACGTACACAAATAGATACATACTTATATTGATTGAATGAAGCGTGCAATCTAATTTATTTATAATTGTTTTCTCCGTACTGTTTCAAATTCAATGGATTCGATACTCAGTATCCCTGACTGATTGATGGATGTACCTCCTGTGGATTGATTCTTGTCATCAAGGGATATAACTTTACAATGAAATAAAACAATGCATAATGAACATAAAAAAACTGAATGCATAAGTGGATACTTTTATCTCAGCTGTCTCGGTTGTGTACAGAAATAGTAATAATTCGCATTATCTTATTTCCTTCAGGCATATTACAAATGGATTAAGCGTCACAAATGGTCTAATTGTTTAAGTTGAAACGAGGGTAAGATGTACCTATTTCATTTTAACGAAATTAAAAAAAAGGAAATTCAGAAGAAAAGTTACTTAAGTTGCTTGAATTCAATCACATGATTTGGAGAAGGCATTTAAATTGTCATTGAATTTATAGCTCTAAAACCCGACCTGAAGAAAAATATTTCACTAAAGCATATGTACTTATTATGTGTTAGTATAATATTTCTTGTCAACATCAACTGATTATTTGTCAATGTATTCATGTAAGTGGAACGATTTCAAGGTTTGAATGGTAGGCTGTTTGTTGGGATAAAATGATATGAGTTGTTTGAATAGAGAGAATTTTGTATTACACTCTGTAAATCGTGAGCTTTGGAACAAGATCGCTAATAAATTATTCTGTAATGTCTGTGGTATTTTTCACGAAAATGGTTAATTTCATCGTACTTTGTGCTCGACGTACTTTACCATATAGGACAATATAAAAAAAAACAAACTATTTTTGATAACTTATTTCTACTACAACCTTAACCATGTTAACGCTGCAGGCAACAGTTTGCCGATACCATAGAATCTGTCTGTCTGTCTGTCAGTCTGTCTGTCTCTCTCTACCTCTCCGGTGGCCTAGTGGTTAGAGCTTCCGCATCGGATGCGGAAGGTCGCGGGTTCGAACCCGGTCGAGTCATAGCAAAGACTTATAAAAATGGTACTAACAGCTGCTAGGCGCTCAGCATTAAAAGGAGGTTAGTGTTAGGACTGGTCGGCCTGGTGTCAGGATAATGTGCCTGGGTGTGACATGATGCTACATGTCTGCGGCATGACGCCCAGCGTTAGACATCACTCTAAACTGCCACACTGCAGACATCGTAGCGATATGACTGAAAAATTGTTAAAGCTAAGTTAAGAATCCAAATCTCTCTCTCTCTCTCTCTCTCTCTCTCTCTCTCTCTCTCTCTCTCTCTCTTTCTATCGTTGCATTGCTTGAGGGGCATTATCGATGTTAAAGACTCAATACAAAATATTGTGCATCTTGTTTTATTATTCTGAATACCCTAATACCATGTATAAACCCTGTATGCCATACAAAGTTTATTTTAACGCAAATTGAAGGCTTTTATTAAGGAACAACATGCAAAAACCAAAATAAAAAAAGGCAAAAAAACCAAAAACAAAACAAACAAACGACCTCAAAAATAATATTCGAAACATTGTACATAACATAAAAATCATTTCAATCTTTAATTCATATCTATATGCTTCATGTAACATAATAGAATACCACTATCTTTACTTGTATGATTAGTACAAATGTTGTGTAGTTAAAACACTAATAACATTTGTGGGAATCACCATACTCGGTAATACATCTATGCAACGAAAAGGACAGTCTACCATTTTGGTTATCAGTTGGATTGATAGAATATGTTTCCTTTCCAGAAGAGCATTGCGAGTGATATAACTAACTTGATTTGAACATTTCATTTTAAGAATAGTTTTTATATCAATGTTTTTCCTTCATTTATTTCCTGATTGAGGTTTTCAGCTCTCTGTACTTGATCCTGTTAAAGATAGCAAATGCAGTTGAGATTATTTAATAGTTTTAAAACGTTTGATGCGTGTTATATTTTATTCAAAGCTTTGTGAACAATTCCTTTAATTACAGTGCTAACTGTCGTGAAAGGTAAAGGAGAAAACTATACCAGTAGATATTCCCGATAAACAAAATCGTTTAAGCACCTACAATATCTGAAACTGTTCCATATTTTGCCTCCAACCATTTCAAAAACTGTATTCATCGACTTGCAACTTTATTATCATGCCTTTACAGTTTTGATTAAATCATGTTTTGATCTCTGTAACTTTTGGTAGACGTTGTCGTGTTACCACTTTATTCCCTTCATACTGTATTGAGTGAAACAGTTTTGCAAGGTAAATGTCTATCGCAATAAGGTATTCGATTGAGAATTGGACAACAAATATTAGAATGATAAGCTTGGAAACGTCTCCTTTGTCCATTGTTGATAGTATACCAATTTTAAACCTCAACAGCTTTTCCAAAACATAATGCATAATGTTATTGTTTCTGTAATCCTTTAAAGGGTCAAATTTAACATGAATATACACAAATGACTATTCACTCAATTGTATGGTATTGACACCTTTGTCAGGTAAAGGTCAACTTGCTTTTAAGTGTACAGTTGTGACCATTCTAAGTGTTAATGGAATAGTTAGCTTTTCAATCTCTTCAGTGTCCATATTTGATGGTTGACCTACCGACATATTAAACATATTAGCAATATCATGCCGAATGCAACTGTGAGGACATATTTCTGGTACTTGGTTCGGATAAAGTCCAGCCTTTGCTGTTGCATGATACGATCATGGTTGGAAGATGTACATTGTAGAAACCCTGTTAGCAGGCTTTACTTTATTGTTTAATTGTTAGATTCAACATCTTTACCAATAGTTGCTGTTTTCCGTCCGGGACATTTCACCGTAGGCGAGGAGAAAACTGATGTTATTTTAAGTTTTCAACCAAAATTGGAGAATGCACAAAAGAAGCTTGGCGGCCACTTGTAGATTGTAGATTGTGTTGTTTAAGTCCCTCATGTAATGTGATTTAACGTAGTGTTACATTGGTATTGTTCAAGTATCCGTTTCATTTTGTCGTCCTTCAACTTTGTCTTGAGTTAATTCCAGTTAACGTTTTCCAAGATGCCTACTAAATTCAACTCAGCTAGCATTCTATACTCTTTGCAAAGTTACTGTCTCAACCTTGTTTTCATCCCATTTGGTTTCTTGATTGCATCTTTTTAATTCGTCAAGACACATTTTTGGGAAGGTTGATCAGTTCGATTTAAAGTTGTTAGAAAGCTTCGTTGCAAGATGACCTTTGGTTATGCAGTCCGCATTGATAATTAATTTGGAGCCTATTTTGGTAAGTAAAGAGATGGATTCCAAGACATTCTCAGAAAGTGGAGAAGATAAAGGCATGACTTATTCTTGGTAAACTTTGCAACAGAGAGATCACCATGAAATGAAGAGAAAAAACAAATAACAACAAACAGTAACAAAAAACTAGCGAAACGAAAACGGAAAGATAATCAAAGAGTTAAAGAGAAAAGACACCAAACAAAAGTATCACAAATGATGCAATCGTCAAAATGTCACATTCGGCAACACATGGAATGTTACAATCGGTAAGATAGAAAATTTAATCGGAAACGACATTAGACGTATAGGTGTATCATCTGATGATTTCTATTGGAGGTGGCTGAACCTTTACAAACTGAAGGTATAAGTGAAGATCAGGTTAGAATCGATCATCCCATGACGTGTGCCTCTTCTAATTTCATTGACCCAAATAAAAAAAGAATTTGTTCAGCTGGATAAACACAAGATACATGTTGCTTAGCGAAGACAGATAAAACAGTGACAAAACTCATTCGATTGATGAGATGGAAGTGCACAGAAAAAAGTTAAATCCTTCACTATGACTAACATTTCAGCAAAGAAATTTTAAACGCTGTTGTTTGATGCATGTTCTCTGGTTGTTGTGTTGCAAATTCTACATGTTTAATTGGTATCAAACTTGCACTCAGCACATACAGAGACAAGCCTAGCTTAACTTACAAAAAAACGATGAAATATATAATTTAATTGGATGTCATGTAGTAGTTTTTAAGCTTACATCATACAATGACAAAGTTATCGATTGGGTTAAATCTGCTGATTGATGATTTCACGGAGTAAATCACGAAATCTGACAATAAGCTGGAGGCTTTTTGCAGCTCTGATATTTGCAACCTTTTCTTCCTTAGTTTATATTTGTTTCTAGTCAGCATTTTCCAAACATTATTTTTCAGTCAATATTTTAAATGTCGTCTCTGTCTCTGTTCCATTTGAAATATCTGTTTGTAATTCCCGTTTGGGACTCCATAGTACCCTAAAATGGATTCTTTTGTCCTCAAAATATCACGTTTCTGTTTTAAGTTGTGACATCCATTCTATCTGTTTATTTAAATGACAAATGGCTTAAGGTGGTGATGATTTTGAGACGGAAGAGTTGGAATGTCCTGAAGATTTAGCCAGATGTGATTTCGAATACAGTCAATTTTTCGAAAAATATTGAGACGCATTTAGATGTACCTAACCTATCAAGAGAAGGTTCTGTAATCCCCACTAAAAAAGAAATAAAAATAGAAATAATCCTGAGACAGAACTTATCATTAGGTGCTACAAGGGATACAGAATGCATGAGTTTACGAACAACAGTTGCAGTTAATGGTTAATTATACTAAACTATAGTTTCACGACATAAATGGAAACAGTGTTAGAACATCAGTCTCAAGCATTCCAGAAGAGATCCTTTCTAATAAACAAAGCAAATAAAAAAGGGGAAAAAACCCCAAGAAAAAAACCCAAGCCCCCAAAAGAAAATAAAAAACAAAACAAAAACAAAAGAAAACCAAAGAGCCAATAAGCAGACAAAAGGGAATAATTTGCAACAAACTTAACTCACAGCCATGCATTCATCCCAAGCTATCGGTTGAACAGCATTTCTTAATAATTCACATATGAAGGCGATGTGTTTTGCAGATTACAAGAAATGTCAGATTCTCTATCTAAATCGCCAAGAATATCCAAAAGAAAATATTGCATTAAACCTTAAAGTTGGTATGAATACAAGTACATATCAACAATTCGGCAACAACTACTACTGAGGAGCTTTGAGAACCAAATGTTAAAGGCAGGGAACAGATTGTACTACGAAAAGATTCAGAGTGGATGCAGTCCATCGGTACCTGTGTAAAAGATTATTCACTGCTCAGGAGGAAAGCTAATTAAGGAGTTACGTAAATGGTATGGAAATTATCAAATCAATACATGTTTCACGAGAATTGATAACGAAAGGGATAAAACACATTATCAAAAGCTTATAATGGACACAGGCTTATAACAAGACCACCAGATGCAAAGAAAACTGTTTTGAACGAAATGCTTGAAAGGGTTGAAATCGTAAAAGTTCCAGTAGCTGCCAATCTAACAGATTATAGTCGGAATTCAGGAAAAGAGCGAACGAAAATTACCGTGTAGGTGACAGGCTAAAATAAAACTGTTCACATTAAAAAGTTACAGCAATAACAGGTTTATACTACAGGAACTGCAACTTCTCATGCGACATGTTTATCATTTCTGACAAAATGAAGAACTGCTTTGACTCATTTAGCCGATTGTTTGTTTGGATTAGCGCAAAGAGCAGCAACATTACATCGTATTAATGGCAGTGTGATAGGGTGGCTGATAAGGAGTGTTGTATGACTGATTTCTTTTCTCGATGAACACATTTTGTTACTTGTCTTGGCATGAGAATGTCTATTACTCTCATTCTGATTCAAAGGTGTAAACTTAGCATATGCAAGAGTTAGAGGTAACGAAACTAGTTCAAAATGTAAGTCATACAAGCTCCCTCAATCATCAGTATAAAATAGTGTGAGTGTGTAAATTAGACTTAAAGCGCAACACGTCATTTCCATGTGTCATCGTGCCAAAGTCAAGTTTCAGGAAAGGGGCAGTTTTAGTAATATTGATTTATGTTTTTGAATTCTAGCTATTTCGGACATTTTGAATTTTGGAATTAAATATATATCATTTTTCAAATGACCGAATACATTATTTGATTCTGTGTGAACTTCACAAATCGGCATACTCGATATTGTTGCAACATATCAATAATTTTACTGAATGAATTTAAAAGAAGCCTTGCGATGGACAGATATTTATTTCACTGTGTGCAGATGTCAAACTACTATATGTAGCGAATAGTTGGGTAAATTGAAACTAGAAAACGGCGCACGGCAAGTAATAATTTTCAAACATTTGGACCTAAAACAATGTCTGCCAAAGGGAATAAAAAGGGACACACACACACACACACACACACACACACACACACACACACGAAGAGTGGTTTGAGCATAAAATAAACATTCTCCAAAATTGTCAGCACGTATAAATTAGGGCAAAAGATCCAAATAACAGTAAATAGTAACATCATAGAAAGTATCTATAATCAATGGATAAAATGGATGCGTTTTCATGCAAGCCAGCAGAACAATAATATTATCATGCCTCACATGACCTATTGTACTTCCTCACTGCGAGGAGTTTTATGGTGTGTATTGTCTAGCAGGGCATTGTTATCCACTTCGAGCTTCACGTTCCGGATATTGTTATCTGCTTCTAGTTCACATCCCGGATATCGCTGCCACTACAAGAGAAAACGATAAGAGATTTACATTGCAAAGAAAGATGGTGGAAAGACGTAATGCAATAACAACAACTACTACTACTGCCATTAATGTTATTGATGTTCTTGCAGGAGAGTGTGACTAACCAAACTGACATGGAAGAAACTGATGAACAAAGGGTCAAACTTCGGACCAATGGAAAATACCAATCCCTAAATTCAACACAAGAGTTAGTCATGACTAGAGTCATGCTATAGTTAGGTGAAAAAGTTATATTTACAAGGACATCATCCTTCATATACACTAAGTTTATCATCTTACTTTATCATATATTATTACGGGTTTATCTTCAGATTAAATGCAAATTTCGTATTTGAAATAACGTTTAACCATGCACGAAAATAATATTTTCAGGTCATTTGGTCACCTTAAATACTAAATATAAGACATAAAGTGATACAAACGGAATCAACTCTTTTTAAATGAGCCAAGTGGCGAGTTTTGATCGGTTGCACGACAGTGTCAACTTATCAGGAACATTATCGATAAAACGAAGAAAGAAGAGTAAACAAAGAGGAGTCATTATTGTGGGATATTTTCTTTGCAGGATAAAACGTTTTACGAGGGGGAAATTAAAAATTCATTGCATGTGAACTCATTAATACTTGCATCATTAATTCTTTCATTCCTTCATTCATAAATAATTACATACAGACATACACATTTGTATATATTGAATGATTGATTGAAGTATAATATATCATTACCTCCTAAATGTGCTCTCCATACTATTTCGAAATCTGTTGATTGAATTCTCCCTAATATCATTAATTAGTTGGTTTATGGTTCTACCTTTGAGTTTTGGCTATATGCCGCTCATTTCTCAGTCGATAGAGCTTGAAGATGTTTGATAAATCTAGATCAGACAGGATCATTTGAAAAGCAAAACATCGAATAAATGTAACAACATAAAATAGATATAAACAAATGCGAATGCACACTTTTTATAGCGTTAATTTTAAGTTTCAAAGAAATTGCATTAAACCAAAACTATTGAAACCAATCTGCCTAATAGCTACGTAGCTGATATTCTGTGTTATTATTCAGCTCGCCTAAAACGTAATTTCGATGAAACTATACGAGTGTTCCAGTACACTGGGTTTTTCTCTATTATTTCGTTTATTACAAATATAGCTTTTATTGTATAAAAGCATGATTTAAATTCAAGTTGTACATGCATGTTTGATTATTCTTTGATAATTACAGAATATTTTCCATATGATTCATGGAAGGTATTTTGACTGGAAGCTGAACGCAAACCAATAACTCCACAACCATTGATATAATTTATTCACCTAAAAAGCTGAACAGAGTCAGTATTTCAATAATGTTTTATGAGAACTATGTTATATAGCCAACACCTCACTAGACATGGACACGTCTAAAATTATTGATAAGATCAATGGAATATAGCCAACATTCACTAAATATTGTAACCTCTATTATTGATATGATTAATATAAAATTGTGTGCAAATATGGCAATAATAATACCTATGGGAAAGAAATCATAACCAACAATAACCTTAACATCTCACTTCAAAATATTACTAAAGCTTTCCAGCATAAAAAGTAAATAAAGACAAAAATCGCTTAAATGCACATTATGCTTCTATATAGTTTGAATACTCTTTTTAGTTTCTTCTTTTCTATCATTTATTTTTCTTCATTGTGATCTAGCCACTAAAACAAAATGTTCACCTGCGTTTTATCAACATCCTTAAATTCTCCTCTCAGTATCCTAAATTGATCTTGTGTAATATTGATTGTCATTCTTTCTTTCGTGTTAAAGATTCTAAACATTTGTTCGGATTTTCATTTTATTTTTTTATCTCTCTCATGGACGAACCAATTTGAGCGCGATCTAGAGGTGTCTTTAGCTTTTAAAAATGAAGCAGTTATCGTGGGAGACTTTAATATTGATTTCTTATCCGATAATTACACCAAACTGCTTCATATGATACAACTCAAAACCTTACACAAGTAATCAATGCTCCAACAAGAGTAAACGCCTGTGCGTCTACCATGATCAACCACATCCACACTACCCAAGGTGATAACCTCTACTAGATTCACTATTCCATATGTGTGACTCGTAAACAACAGAGCACAGAGAAGACCAATTCACACTCTTATATGCAATATCCATTTTTTGGAAACGAATGTCTCTCAGAACCATTTCAAAATATTATCTCATTATTGTTCCCTAACAGAGATACAGATTAGGACTTGTCTATCTGGAACCACTTTTTCCTTATAATCCTAAATAAACATGTGATTCAGAATAATTAACGATCAAATCCAGAATACAAATGAAAGTGCTGTGGCGGAGTGTAATCTAAATTACTATGATAAATATAAAGAATTTGCAACTTATCTTTTATATCGGAACAAGGTTAAGTAACTCATTGTAAAACGCCAACTCTCTTCTTTCAAAGGACAAGTTGCGTCAAACTCTGATAACAGAACGAACTTCAAGGTAACCATTACTTTTAAGTCTATTTGAAAAGTTGATTTCACAAGTTATACTGATGAAATTATAGTTAATTTCACTAGTTATATTGATGATTACGAGATTGAAAGCCATATGAACATCTTTTCTACCATTTCCCAAACACCTGACAGGTCTAATTTTTCGGAACCTAACATAGACAAACTTATTATTCTTATGAATGAAAGGGTACCCGATCATGTCTATATGTACTTTCAAATATTGTTCAAAAACATGTCAGCAGGCCTCTTTTCGATGTATCTATTTGATTTAACAAAACTGAGAAGAAGCAAATTTGAAGAAAATTGACGTTTTAGTTGTTTGAACACAACAAATTTTGTATTAGACTTTGTATATCGTGAGATTTGCAACAGGATTGATTATAGAGTGTTCTCTACTGTCCATGGTAGCTTAATTTAATTTTAGTTTGTACTCCACGCAAGTTTTCTTTGGTTAAGGTGATAATTGCTTAACCTTAGACGACAATATAAAAGTTGATTTTGAGAACTCAGTTTAAGACAGCTAAAACAGTGTCAATTATACGGGTAATTATTGACCGATAGCATAGAACTTAATATAGATCACGAGAACACACGAATTAATGTTGATTATGACATTTCCAATCCTGACATTGTAATAAATAGGATTCATACACATATCGCCGTCTAATAACAGAGAGGACATGCACAGTTGTCGCAATATACAATGCGGGTAATTATAAATGTTTTAGAATTTAGATTCCATGCAACAGTTTATTTCTTTCTATAAAAACACTTTATCAAAGACGACTCTTTCAAAATGCATTTGATAAGTCATCGTTGCTACAGCTTCCACATAACACTAATATAAATAACTATTCCCAGACAGCATATGAATTGATATAGGTAATGATGCTATCTGAGTTAATATAGATAATGACATTTCCAAATTTGATTTTGTTTCAAATAAGATTGTTACACATATAGCTTTTTAAACTACTGATAGGACTTGCCTCTTTGATGTTATAGTATTACACTGTATTATCAATGATATTGATAGAATGCATAAACTTCATAATTTTCTTTATTGATCGTTAATTCAAACATCAAGTTTGAAATGTTTAGACTAGAGAGGATTTTAAATAAATTGAATGCTTTTCTTAGCAAAGAAAATTCGAGAGAAGGTACAGAAAATTATTTTTCTGTACTTATTTCTATATAGAGAGATGTCGGACATTTCGAAACACGTGACAGGATTCCATCTGGTATTCCCTATAATATTTCAGGCCAGTTAAGAAGTAATGAAGCATTATGAGTTGTTAAGTCCTCTGGGCTTTCCATGTACATCTTTAAGTACCAAAATATCTGTATATTATGACATCACATGATTTGAAACCAAACTGTGCATCGGATATTACTTCATACCGATTGGAGCAGTTATTAAGTATTTTACGTATATCGCGTGTATAGTATATCGAACGAAAGCCGAAAAGAATCAGTATATCGTTAATTATTGATATGAATATCTTAAAAGAGCCAATACCGTCAAAGTTGATGACAAGATCTGTATAACAGAGGTAATACCTTCAAAAGTAGTGATATGGTTAATGGAATAGTGTGAATACCTCTGTAAATACTGACTTTATCATTCTACAAAACCCACCACTCCATACATATTGATGTGATTAATGGAAAAATTTGCGTAAATATGACACTAGTAATATTTTTGTGACATAAGCACAGCCATTAAAACATCAAAAACCTTAATATGAAACGGCAGTAAAATCTCTGCAGGAATACAATAATAGAAACACCCCAAGCAAACAGCAAATCCCCTCCATGCTGTTTTGATACAAAGTTTGTATGAAGTACTCTTTTATTGTAATATCATTATTTAGTTCATGAAAACTGTGATCTATTAGGTCTGATCTTACCCCTCTAACAATGTATTGGACCCTCTTTCTGTTAATGTAATTAAATTCTATTGGTAAGATTTTATAAGATTTATGAAAGTAATGATATCTAACATTTCTCTACTGGAATTTGCACAAAAATACCCATAACTTTTCTACATACTACTTTGATGAATGTATTCCATAATTATTGATATGATCAATATTCTAGAGAAAAACACCTTTATAATTATTGATGTGATCATTGTAATAGAGGAAACAATGTATAAGTAATTAGATAATCATTCTGCAATGCACACATCTCCACAAATAGTGACATGATCATTGCAACTTTTTGTGTAATTATCGTATAACCACACTTACAAACGATTCGACTCCTCTTTTCAATGTAGTTAAATTATTTCAGCAAGATATTCTCAAATTGATCTGCTTTATATTGTACTAATCTATTTCTTTTGTGTAAAGTATTTGCAAAGTATCTTCAGATTCCAAATTTATATTAAATGTGATAATTATTTCAAATTTTTTCAGTTTTCAGTATATGATGTGTTTCGGACCCATTTCTTATAAAACCATTCATTCAGGAAGACAATAATATAGTATTCATCCCCACTTGTTAATTAGATATTTTAATATGATTTATGTCTTGGATAGAACTAAATATTATTATTTCCCATACCAGGGTTTTTTGGGCTATCATCGGGTCATTTTATGCGTGTGTGGGTGTGTGTGTGTGTGTGTGTGTGTGTGTGTGTGTGTGTTAGAAAACACCAGCTAGAAGAAAGTCTTGTGACTTATTCTACCTAGCGGCTTATTTCCGTAAGTGTGACAAAGATGTGACAATTCAAAATGTAATTGTTTATTTGTAAAAACAGATAAAATCATATCGAGAAACATGTAGTTGATGTATCTAGAAAGAAAAGAGAAACATGTAGTTGATGTATCTAGAAAGAAAAGAAAGACAACCACCACTCGTAATCACCCCATCAACATATAAGAACAAATAAGCAAATGTTTGCATGTTTTAATGGTTTCTATACATATGTTACTTTCAATGAACGTATATCGGAACTTTTTAAATAAAGTACAATTAGGTAATTACTTTTTTTTCGTCTCCTTCTTGTCCATTGTCTTAATGATCCAATATAATCAAGGAGAAGGTAGTTGAAGTTGAATGGAAAGGACTCTGTCTATCATATTTTTAACTTTTGGGTTGGGTGTTAAGTGGATGAATATGATTAATCCAACTTCCATCACAAGGAGGTAGTTTGTTTTTAAATCATACGCCTGAAGAAAAATAAAAATATAACTTTTATAGTTATCTTTCACATGTATGCAGGGCTAATGCCAGCAGCTTTTTTCTAGAGCCAATCAGATTATATTTTGCCGGTATTCACCAGTTCACTGTTGAAATGAGTACGCTAATGGCATTGTTTGATGTCATATATTTTACTGATGATTAAAAATTAGTACCTTCAGGCTAATGATAGTAAATATTTGTCACAAAATCGTTACATCAAAGAATTCGCGAATTTAAAAGCGTGACAAAATCGACGGCACTGGTTAGCCATGTTAACAGTGGCAGCCAACGTTATCCCTTTCAGAGTATTTAAACAAGCTGGTGCTATACAAAAAGTCAATACAGACTCCAAGACATCTGTGCTGAAGTAAAGAAAAAAAAGAGAAAAGATGAACTTGCAATATTTGGTAAGTAGAGTTGAATTAAAATAGCACCTAAATTTTTAAAAAATTAATTCTTATTATTTTCGTCTTCTCTTATAGACCAGGCATTTAATTTTTTAGTTGCGGTAGAGTGGGGGAGATTGAAATACGAACTCGTGATTACAACATAGTTAATTTGATTGTTGAGCATGAAATAAATTATTCATATAATTATTTAATTATTTATTGCTAGGAGTGTTTATGTGTAGAATTAGCTGGCATGCATAATGATGAAATTTGTAAACAACGAATAGTTCAAAGAGTATAGCTTATTGTTCTTTATTCTCTACACTTTTGCTTTCGGAGATCGGAAGATAGAATGTTATAATAGTATCGACGGACATGCAATTTAACAAAATTGGCTTGAATATCATATCCGATAAACTTTAATATTTGTTGCTAATATAATACAAATAATTCATATTGCATATTTATCTTTGATACACGTAATTCTCCTGTAGCTAATGGCGAAAGACAAATGGTAATTTTGCTTTTATTACTAGATGTACATTGACACTATTAGGGCCCCTCGATTTAAGCAAAGATGTAGCACAACCAAAAATATAGCGCATCCTCTATGCACTACATGCAGCCACATATAGTGTACCATAACTGTGCGACTTGATGTTGTGAAAAGGATAAGGCACACGCGAACACATCTCACGTCTTAAAGCTTATGTAGAGGTAGAGAATACAAGAAATTGTACATTGACTCCTGCTTGGTACGAGCACAATACCGTGTAATCTAGGGAGTCAGAGACTCTAATTGTGGACTACAGCTTTTAGCATGCTCAGAAGTGAGAATTTCCGGCACGGTTCAAAATAATATGACTTCAGTAATTCCGCTGCTGCAAGAAGCGGAGGAATAGCCTTTGACTGAAAATGATTATGGGGCCTTTAAGTAAATGCTATTACTGCTACTATTATTACAATTGCTGCAATTATTATTATTATTATTATTATTATTATTATTATTATTATTATTATTATTATTATTATTATTCACCAGTTAGGGTTGTCCTCTGACTTGTATACTGCTGCTGTGGCCCTCAGTGCACACCCAAAGGTGTGACTCTGATATTCCGGAAGATGTACTCCTCGAAGCACAATTTCTTTCTGCTAATAATAAAACTGCGTATCCTGCGTAAGTATGAAAGTCGGTCTAAAATACTTTATTATTATTATTTTGTAAGGACAATATTTTGTCGTTTTTTTTCCACTGTCTTTACAATCATTTTGTTCTTGTGAAAATTTCGAAAAACTGAGACTAATGTGATATAGTCTTATTTCTAAGCGGAAGGGGATTATTTTGTTTCTCTGTTTTATTTCCCTTATTCATTACATTTTTGTTGTTATGTCATCGACCATATTGATTACTATCAGGAACAGCTTACCCGAAGATGTGAAAATGGATAAAAGTAGATAAATCTGATGAAATAATATACACTTTTCTCAACAAGTTCTATGACGTTTTATATCCTTAAAAAAAGAATCTACAACCAGTCACGCTTCTGACTAGCACCTTATGCTTTATTTGTTTAAACCCTACGTAACTGTTAATAAACTACTAATTTCTTCAGAATAATTTTCTTTACGCGCCATTGCTCTCCTCGTTGTTTATTGTGTTCCTCCATCTGTTAGGTTAACAATAACTCAGAGTCTTTAGGAAAGAAATAATTCATTTAAAGTTTCTGATAATTAGAATTTTGTTTCCTTGTTTTTAAATATCGGAAAGACACTTATCGATTTTCATAAAATCAAAGTAATTCATGCTGATGAAAATGCAGTGAATGCTTTATTTGATATTGCAAGATATTGCACTTGATCCCTAAACTCCACCTACCTACCAATAGTTTGTTCTATTTAAAATGGACAATTGTCCACTCTCAAACTGATCTCTCTTGGATTTATTACGTGAAATCGTCTTCAGTGCGATGTTTGTCTGACCATAATAAGTCATTGTTAGCAGACTGACCTCAGCTTCATCAGCTTTACTTGATCATTTTGCAAATTTAAACTGTTTTAGCTTCTTTGTCTTTCACCCAATTTTGTGTTAAAATTTTAACTCTGAAACAATAGTTTCATTTAATAAAGGGCTAAACGTTTGAAACAAAATATTTGGTCTTTAAATAAACGATGTGCGTATACGTAGGCGTAATTATTAAGTCATGCAGATTACCACCCTCGTGTTTCAGGACGCCGTTACGTGACCTTTTGGCTAAAGAATCCAGTGCAGTTCAGGATTCTATCAAAGCCGCCCAAGCCGAGACCATGGACACGATAAGGTTGGAAAATCATTCTTCTGTTTTCTTCTTCTTGGTCATGCGAGTCCATTAATCATTCATTCAGTCCCTATTATCATGGTTCAGATCGGTATTCAGTCTGTCAAACATGTCACTTTGAAATCTAACTCCATATACTCCGATTGAGGGAGTTTAACCAACTTTAGTATGATTTTTCAGGAGGATTAGTATAAGAGTATATATATATATATATATATATATATATATGGTATATATGGTATATATATATATATATATATATATATATATATACACATATATGTGTGTGTGTGTGTAGTGTAGTGTAGTGTATTTGTGTGTATCACGTGTGAGCTCAAAAACTAATTTATTCTTTCAGAATGCATTTTCACGCGTAACAATTTCTAATTGTTACGTGTCTAGGCTCGTACAAAAAAGTAACAAGAAAAAAGTGAATACCACAAACTTAGCAAAATTTAACAAATAATTTATATCCATAGAAAACCAAGGTAAAAATGCGAAAAAGGACTTACAGTTTATGACTGAAATCCAAAATTAATCCAAGAATTGAAAATTAGAAGTCCTATCAATTAAAGGTCCTAAATGAATCTGTGTTCGAGTCCTGATGAAATCAGAATGGAGGGGAATGACGTATGTCGTGACCTTCAAAGTGTTGCCGAGTCAACAGTTCCTTGTTGAATCACAGAAAATAATATTTCAGTTTAGAATTTCTGAATAAATTTCGAAAATTTTCTAGTCCAAGAATTTTTGTATGAGCACTAGTATTTTCCAAGGAAAGGATCAATAATTCGATAAATAAAAATTCAGCTAAAACTGGTCACAACAAGACACCTTTAAGTGTCGAAGATTTAAAGCCCAACTGGCTAGTTCTTTTCAAGAAAACGGTTATACAGTAAGGTAAGGCACAAAACTGATTCCCGTATGAGGGTCAAGTGGTCACCTTCTAGAACAACGTAGAATATTTTTTACATGCTAATTATCATGTACTCTAGGTATGGCCTTGATTCCACTGAATGAATCTTACTCTTAGAATGAATAAAAGAATAAAAAGAAAGTTGTTTACTAGAACTCTCCCTGATTTCTGAATCAAGGTCAGAAACTAGATACAATGTTTCAACTACTGGTTATTTATCAGGTCAAACAGAACTGAGCTGAATTTCTAAACAAATATCCAATCCAATAGACAAAATTATCATTACAATAACATGTAATGGAATAAATAAAAAAATTTAAAACTAACAAACAAATAATTAAATTACATATACATAACACTTCCCCCATAAAAGAAAAATAAAGGTTTATATAATGAAGCTTTCTTTTTACCATAGATTAATTATATATGAGGTTTAAAAAAACTAACATAAGAACTCTTATGAATTACGCAAAGAGTGCATGAAATAATATTTCTGTACATAGGATAGTACATCTGATATTAAATTGTCTTTTCCCCTTGTGTGCCTGATGTCAATATTATATTCTTGTAACAACAAAATCCACCTTTAGAATTTCAAATTTTTGTTTTTCATCTTGTCGATGAAAGTAAGGGGGTTGTGATCACTAAACACAATAATCGGAGAAGGAGCTGAACTAATGTAAAATTCAAAATGTTGTAATGCCAATATCAAAGCTAAACATTCCTTCTCGATTGTTGAATAATGTCTTTGGTGCTGTTTAATTTCTTAGAAAAATAGCACACTGGACGATCAACACCATTTCTATCTTCTTGAATCAATACTGCTATAACCCCAACATCACTTGCATCAACAGACAGTTTAAATGATTGACTGAAATTTGGAGCTGTAAGAACTGCTGCTTTCTCAAGCATGGCCTTTAACGTATAAAAGCCTCCTGACATTTTTCAGTCCAAAGAGACTTGGTTTTCTTGCTCAACAAATTTGTCAGGGGTTCAGTAATATGAGAAAAATTGGAACAAAATTTCCGACAGTGTCCAGCCATACCTAAAAATCGCATCAGTTGCTTTATACTGACAGGCACTGGGAATTCAGAGATAGCCTTGACCTTACCATCTATAGGTTTAACTTGTCCATGTCCAACGATATGTCCTAGAAATGTTACACAAGCACGGCAGAACTCACTTTGGAATAAATTGATTGTCAAACTTGCAGTAGTGAGTCTGTCAAAGAGTTTCCGAATTGTTGCTAGATGTTCTTCCCAGATGTCGTTGTAGATGATGACATCATCAATAGAAGCATCACAATTATCTAGACCAGAGACAATCATATTCATTAAACGTTGAAAAGTACTTGGGGAACCCTCCAAACGGCATCACTTTATATTGATAACGCCCATCTGGAGTCACGAATACCGAAATTTCCTTTACCCTTTCTGTTAGTGGAATTTGCCAAAATCGATTCAGTAGGTCAAATTTGGTGACATAGTTGGCATTTCCAATTTTATCAATGCAGTTATCGATTCCTTGTAATGGAAATGAATATGTCTTAGTCGCACTGTTCGCCTTCCTATAATCAGTGCACATACGGAAAGTTTTTTTTCTGGTTTCGGAACAAGTATACATGGTGAACTCCAGTCACTTTTACTGGGCCCTATGAAATCATTCTCCAACAAATATTCTTTTTTCAAGTATTACTGTTTGAGAGGGTTCATCCTGTATGGGTGTTATTTCACAGGTCTGCAATTTACAATTTCAACGTCATGAAAAATTTTGTTTGTTCTCGTTGGAACATCTGGAAATAGTTTCACATATTCAAATAATAACTGTTTAAGTTCATACCTTTCTTGTTGTTGCAAATGTGAAAGTTTCTGGTCCAGATTATTCATAATTTCTGAATTCTGATAATTTTTATACTTCAAAATCAATTGATTCTGATTGCATTTTTTCACTTAAATTCTCACTGAATGGGACAGATACGACTAAATTAATTCCATGATTAACCTGGCTATCTCTCTCAATATACTGGTTCTCCTTTAATTTATTTAGATGAGAGTACTTTTTTATTATAAAATAACTCATTCATTTTCTTCTTAACTTTGTAAGGGCCGTAATACCTAATTTGAAGAAAATTTTAAAGAATGAGCAAGAGAGAAAGAACTTTATTACCAGACTCAAAGGTTCTCTCCATTAAAGTTCTGTCAAACCGTAATTATACCTTTGACGTGAATTGCTGGATAAGAAATTCAAGAATAATTATCTGGAAAATTCCAGAGATAAAATTTGACCCTTGATCAGATGGTACAGATTTGGAAAGGCCTAACTGAGTAAAGAACTTTATCAAAGCTTTTACTATTGTTTTAGTTTTTATATTCCTCAAAGGAATTGCCTCTAGGAATCTTGTGGACGCACACATTATGGTCAACAAGTATTGGTTGCCTGATTTAGCCTTAGGTAAGGGACCAACACAATCTACCATTATTCTATTCTGCTAAATGGTTCGTCAAATGCAGGAATAGGTTGAAGATGAGTCTTAGGTGTCTTGTGATTGGGTTTTCCTACCATTTGACAAGAATGACAAGATCTGCAGTATTTACAATCATCACTTCTGATTTTTGGCCAATAAAAGTGAGTCAAGATCTGATAAGTCTTAATAATCCATAAATGACCAGCCAAAGGAGGTTCATGGGCCAGACTAAGTATTTCCTGTCTGTAAGATTTTGGAACTACAATTTGATAATTCACTGACCACTCGTCACCAGCAGGTACCTCAGGAGGTCTCCAGTTTCTCATAAGAATTCCATTTTTTATGAAATAACAGACAGATACTTCAGTGGCTTTAGTTTCACCAATGGCCCTTTGAAACAAACAGGTGATCTCAGGATCTTTTTCCTGTTCGACGACAAGTGATTGTAGTTTGTCATCGTGATAAGAAAAATGAGAATGAGTAGTTAGAAAAGGATCATTGTGATCAATACCTTTTGATTGATCCAAATAAGGAGTGAAATTGACCTCATCAGTAGCCTGACCAATACATGTGTCAGCTAAAGGAATACTTTCCTTATCAACATCATTCTCAAGAGCTTTCTTTGCCATAGCTCTAGTAACTGCACAGGCTGGGTATAAGTCAGGGTATTCATTTTCAATAGGATCAACTTTCTGATCCAAAGAAGGCTTTTCAGTTACAAGTGGATTAACCACAACGTTATCTCCGGCTAGTTCAATCCCTAGTAAAAGCAATGAATGTTCTCAATGGATAAAGAGGATAATGTTAACAAATTTACACAATGGAGAGGAGCATTAACAAAGCCACACTCTATTCCTGAATATGAGCACTCATTTAAGGAAAACGTCTCAGAAAAAGGCAAAGTACCTGATAATAAAAGACTCTGAGAAGGTCTGTGTCCCTTAAAAGTTTAACAGGGATAGGATTGGCCAAATCACCCAAGAGTGATGTAGAACCGTTCGACATGAATGGTTCATAATTGTCCATAATAAAATCAGACTGGGGTTTATTAGACCCAACGAATGTATTGCTTTCAATACATGACTGTGACCTTGACTTCTTAGAAATAAAGCATTTTGGATAGGTCTGTCTTGCTTCTGATGCTTATTTTTCAATTTGAAGCAATCATAAATACCGTGTCCTTTCTTCTTGCAATAGGTACACGTAGGAAGAGAGAAGGATATTTGATCAAACTTTTCAGAAGTTTGATTTTTAAAAGTTGGCCAGATTGAGTTTTAGAAGGGCCCGTATTAGGCTGAAATACCTTCTTACCAGAAGACTGCTGAGTGGAATACTTCGTTACAAAAGGAACTTTATGAGCTAAGAAATACTAGTCAGCGGCACAAGCAGCATTTTGCAAGGTTTCGATCATATATTCGTCACGATAAGTCCTAATGTCACTATGGACACAGTTCTTGGACTCTTCAAGTAATACAAGTTGTCTAAGACTTTTATAATCTTGATCAACTTTCTTGGCTAAGCACCATCTATCAAATAACGGCTCTTTTTCTGTTTCAAATTCGACATGAATTTGTCTAGCTTCTTTTTTATAGTTCCTGAATTTTTACTGATAAGTATCAATGACTAACTCATAACACTTTATGATGCATTCCTTAACTAGATCATAATCAGCACTTTGCTGTACTGGCAGGGATGCATATATATTTCTGGCTTTTCCAAAAAGTACACACTGTAATAATTGAGTCCAATGATCCCTTGGCCATATCAAATTTTCAGCAACTTTTTCAAAGTAAGGAAAATATTTGCCTACTTCTTTTTCGCTAAAAGAGGACACTAACCTAAAATTCTTAGTAATATCAAAACTTGAATTTGTATGTGATATATTCGCAATTGCGCTAGATCTATTTCCTTGGGTGGAATTGCTGTTGGAAAGATACACTAAAACTCAGGCTTGGTTGACGGTGCTGATATCATCGTGGTTGTTGGTGGTGTTGTATTAGAGACGATTTGTTCTAGTAATGGCACCGACACTAATGTCGGGGACCGTTCAGTTTGCGACATTATTATTTAAATCAGGGATCTAAATAATTCTCTTTGTCAGAGACAAGTGGAATTCTGATTGTGGTTGGTTTCCAGTTGCTTCATAATAAACCTTAATCATTTCTGCGAATTCCTGATCGGATAATATTCCATCATTGAGATCTGATGATATCAGCGATGATGATTTGGCGTGTGCTTTTGCTACCGCTGATAGCAACGTTGTATATTCGTGTAATTTATCAGCCGCGCACGTAGATACCTTTTTGGCGATGATATTAAGAATACCAGCAACACCGGTTATAACTGCAACATCAATTCCTATTACTGGTGCTATTAATGTATGTGGCTGATAATGCTCCCATTATAGTTGCTGTTTCAGCGACTGCGGCGGATGCAGATTATGCAATTGTATCAGTAACAACGATACGTCTGCGGTATATGTGTTTTACGGTATGCGCATCAATGATATGTTTTAGATGGGTCTCCCACAAACACGCTTGCTCGTATCTGAAACGTTGAACGTCAGTTGGGGTTACCGGTAATCGGTTCATTATGTAGATTACTAACACTCTAAGTAGGTGGTATATTAGCTACGAATTCAATACACCAATAGTACAACATGCCTAAACCTTTTTCTTCGGTTTCCACCACGAATGTTACCTCGTCATTTTTCTCCAATATCACTAACACAGATCCAGAAGATCCACTAACTGGATAATGCCGTGAAATTGTGGTAGAGACTGTAAATGTTGTAACGCCGAGTACTGAGAACGTGTGCACACCGGTAACCTCAGCGGTATGTTTGATGGATTTATTGAGTGGTGTCTATAATGCTGATCCAGACGGTACTATATCTACTACACCATCGGTAATATTTTTGATGTCAGAGAGTTTAATGTCGGTGACTGCTGGATTTCCCAAAAATTCATTACGAAAATTTGTAAACGCGTTTACATGACTGGCATATTCAGATCTAAACGTGGTCATTCCATCATTGATTGTCATTAACGAGGTCATCATCGGAATACTACTGTTGTCGACGTATTTCTTCGTTGCAGCGTCATCATTTGATTCTGGTTCTCTCAAATTAGCAATGCTATTTCCGACCATGTTGAGAGAACCAGTCGTTGAATCACCGGTTTTAGCAACACATTTACTGATCGTGGCGTCATTGCTACTGTCCACGTATTTTTTTGTTGCCACATCATCCTCTGATTTTAGTTCTCTCACATTGATAATTGTATTTCTGCTCATGTTGAGATCGCCATACATAATATCTTCAGTTCTTCTGATGCGTCCAGTAATCTCTCTCATGAGTGTTAGAATTGATTCATCCGAGATTCTGGATCTCGCAAAATAATATGTCAGCGGGATATTGCTTCTCTTTAACCGTCCTTGCTGATCCTGAAGAACAACAACTTCATTTTGGTACACATCTGCGAGACGCAAATGATTAGCGAGCTCATCCTTGACCTCGTCAAGGGTTGTATATTTGGATAAGTAACCTTGGGCCTTGCCCTGAGTAAGGTTCAGAGCAGATCTTCCGTAAATATCGACCATTGTATATTACACTAAGACCTGTTTAAAACTTTGGACGACGATGTTGTCTGGTGGTATATTCGTGCACGACTTTATGAGGCGGTGCCCCTGACGACGTCGACACAGCGTCAAGCACAGCGAGTACTTCACGACCACATATTGACGGATCAGTTATTGTCTGTGTTGGAAATGTTGAATACCAGATCGGAGTGCTATGCATTCCGCCGACATATTTTAAAAATTCTTTTGGTGGAGCTAACCCATAATAAGCAACTCCACGTGGGTCAACCGCATATGCAACCCAATGAGTAACTGGACCAGAACTTCCATCGAGATTAATGATACCGGTTTCAATACGGTTTGTTTCTTTTGGTAATTGATCACGCATAAAAACACCTCTGAAGTTTTTGATGTTTAATTTCTTAGCAGCATCAAGTAAATCAAAATTGGACATGGGAAGCCCTTGTTTTAGAAGACTTTAGTCCTTGGCCTGTTGCTTTCTTTAAAGCCATCCCAGCGGCAGTTCCAACAGCACCAAGTGCAGCTGCTTTTGTAACAGCTGGGGCTTCAGCGGCTATCAACGCTGGTATAGCTGCAAGAAGTGGAAATATACCACCAGTCTTGGCAATGTCTTTAATGGCACCCGCAGAAAGATCAAGTCTAACACCGGTCTTTGTTCGTTTGGCGTCACAGAAGTGCTTGAGTTGACGTTCTGTCACGGATAGTTTATTTGGACCTTGCAACGCTGCTGATTTCAGCGATATTTTTATTCCATAATTCTTTTTAAATGCTGATTGTAGCTTTCAATCTGACCAGGAGTCAGAGTAACATTACCGTAATGATATGACATATAATATTAAGGGTGATTTAATTACTGATCGTGCACTCGGGATCGCACAAGCGATCCAATTACATGATTTTCGTCATCATCGTCTGTGACCTTTCTTACAAGTACAACTGTATGCTTGGCTCCAAAAATAACCTTTCTCACATTCCTACAGAACCCGAAAGATGTGGGACAAAGGAATTGCATCTAAAATTCTTCGTCTTCGATCCTTCAGCATTTATCGACGTACTGCGAATCCTAAGTTGAATTCTGGATTAGCACCATGAACCACCGGAGCCACATCTGCATCAGCGTTGTCGGCTAAGTTTCTTGGTCGTCTTATATTATACTGTATGTTGTTAGGGTGGTCAGTAGTATCCTTCACAAACATCATTGACAGACCAGCTAATCTTGAATAATCATCGGAATATCTTGCTAGACCCAGTATCGTCGTGGCAACGTCGACGTTTTCCAGGCATGATTCAATGTTTCTTCCGCCGATGATATACGTGGCACTGTTGAATAACGCCATGATGCCATTATTAACAAAACCAACTCTAATGTCAGCTCCTTATTCAGTATCATCTGTTTTTAGAATTTCACCTTCTATTTCAATAAATGCTTCAGCAGGTAAGATATATCTTCTTGTATCCTGAACTTGCAGCTCAGTTCTTCCACGCTGAATAATATTGATAATCACGTACTGATTCATCCTTAAGGACTGGTGGTAAATATCAAATGCTGGATCAGATACACGCTTGAACATCTTATTATACTTGTCATCGTCTAACACTAAGACCACTTCCTGCTATTAGACTAGCAGTTATATTTTTTTCTTTATCTGATTCTACCAGTGGCAGGTACACCAGCCAACTCTGCTAGTCTTTGATTTGCAGGTTGATTTATTAATTTACTAACATTTGCAGGCATAACTTCGGTGCTGGGCAATTTTACTGGATGAGGTTTTCGTCGTATTAATCGTGCTAGTACTAATACATTTATCACGAACAAAGTCAATAGCTTCCATTCCCATTTGCTTTGCAATCGGTATTGCTTTTGGGGCTATCATTCTAAATATACCTTGAACAACATCACCGAGTCCATATCCGTAGATCTCTTTATATGTTGGTAAATGTGAATTTATCACCCTAACCATTATTTTCTTGTGATTGATCTAATTGTATCAATCACAGCTGTAATCATCAATGATTTCATCAATAAGGGACCGATAAGCATTAATGTCCGTGATACCGCCTGTGAACAATCTCTGACAAATATCAGCTGCTTCATTAACGATTTCTGGGGAATTATTACCGGCTCGTCTTCCGCCAATCAGAATTCCTAATCTATCAACATCGGGAAGGACGTTATTGGGACACAGAGTAATAAGACCACTTCCCCTGGTACCTGTACCAGTAGCGACGAGTCCATTTCCAATTATTTCTTTTCAATACGAAGTGGTTTGAATGGCGATTTTTCGGGGGATAATATATCTTCGGGTAATAGCACTCTTTTAACTTCTTCGACTTGTTGCACAAAATTTGCAAATTCATCCCTATATTTATCAGTAATTCTAGATATACCACGGGACTTTAGAAATACAAAAGGATCCCAATTTTTTTCTCAAACACTGGCGGAGTTTGGATCTAATAATTTATCACGATTTGAATATCCTGTTGCGGCAACCGCTATAGCTGTCTCTCTCTCGAAGCAGTTTACGACCTTCTTCGGTAAATCGTGCTGGTGGTTTTGGTTTTGGTTCTGGTTTTGATGCAGTAGTATCCTTCACATCGCCGGCCTCCTCATAAACTTTGTCAATACCTCAAGTACTTGTTGTATTCATTCTTGCAATTGTGGTTGAGAAGTAATTATTTCAGCTGGAAGTTCTCGTAGAATCTTCTTTGTTTGTTTAGTTCTTTCTGCTATTTTCCCAGTTGCTTTAGTGGTTTGTTCTAACGTGGGAGGAAGACTTTCGGTAGCCTTTGTAATTGGTTTAAATAATTATTCTGTATCCTTTGCAAATTCCACTCAAGCTTCCTGACGCTGTTGTTGCGGCTTGACAGAATCACGGACGGGAAGATATTTCTTAGTTTCTTCAAGTCGCTTTCGAGCTAGTTTAGCTGTACGAGATTCCATGGCTAGCGTAGAATCGTTCATTATTATTGATATAATAATGATTTAATTACGCCACCTAACCGCGTTGCTACAACAGCAGGGAGGGTGACGACCAACAGTGAATGTCCCGGGTCGGTAAACAAGGACGCTTAAAAATTTGACACGCAAGCATTAAAATAAAAATAACAAAAATGCGCTAACCCTGTACAGGCCTCGGTTTAGTGCAACCCGGTCAGAAGTCTCGGTGTAGAATTATCGACGCTTGTTTTATAATCTTTTTGTAGGAAGTCTTATTTTCAAAAACGTACTGCTCTAAAAAGTGGTCTGTTCACCTTCCCTGTTGCTTACCAAGTTCTTAACAGCGGTTAATCGGTATTGACGCAAAATGGAGAAACAACAGAATGCAAATCGAAGATTGTTGACTTTAAGAATATGCTTTAAAAGGAAAATCTACTTTTTTGAATAGCCTCAGTTCTTTTATGTGGAAAAAGTTTACATCTCGTGGAATATCAATGATACAGCATACATACTATACATATATTTTACTTATATCAAATACAAATACGCATACTTACATTTCCAACGCAGTTAAGATTTATTACAAACAACAATGTATTCACGGTATGAATGAAGTCTGCATAGCGCTGTCCAGTGTATCTGCTACAAAGCAGACCTTTGACCTTTGACCTTTTGCGAGTAATCAAATCTCCGTTGCAAATTGATAAGTTTCTTCATTTAGTTTGTGAACGTATATTTTCATTCATTACATAAGTATAAGACACAATTATGATTTAAACAAGAAAGATGGTTTAAATGAATACAGTCGAGCACTACAATCGCTCCCTTAAATATTGAACATTGAGCGCGCTGGCTTTCACATAACGGCTATCATATTGAAAAGAGTTGGAAATATAAAAACTATACGAAATGAGGAACCATCAAGACGTAATTCAAACATTTGAATGTATTTACAATTAATTTAAGTCATTATTATATTTTAATTAAGATTGCTTCCAACCATTCAATTCTTGTTATCCTTCTGGCTCTTTTTCCAACTTCCCTCTTCTGTTGCTTCGTGTGACTACATTTTGTCATCATTCATAGGTCCAAAGACATCGTCGCATGACACAGGCGAAATTCACCACGTTCGTATCTTAACGAATTTTCGCTAGTACAGAGAGAGAGAGAGAGAGAGAGAGAGAGAGAGAGAGAGAGAGAGAGAGAGAGAGAGAGAGAGAGTGTTGTGTTGTTTGGGTTGGGGAGGCTTATCATAAAGGCGTTTATTCATTTCCCATCCCTATGTTTCTTTATTGGTGAATTAGACTGCTGCCCTACCCATCCACAGTGAGAGAGATAGGTTTAGAGAACATTTTAATATTAAAAGAATCTGGTTTTAGACCCATGTGAATAGGTTTTATAAAACAAAGGAAGAAAGAAATAAAAATGACCAAAGCTTTAAACAGGTTACAGTATGTATCTTCCTCCTACATAATAAATATACCGTACAAACCTGGACAGGCTATTGCAACTTTGTATCATTTGGTTTGTGAACATTGTGTTAAGAGAGAGAGAGAGAAAGAGAGAGAGAGAGAGAGAGAGAGAGAGAGAGAGAGAGAGAGTTGATGTCAGCAGTTGAATAGCTATTCAGGTTAGCGCCCGAGTTGATAACTGCACACTGATCGAACACATATCTCCAGTTGCAGTTGCAGCAGGTGGGAAGTCTCCATTTTCAGGTAACGATCTAAACAAGAATGCTGGAAGCGCCACTCTGGGACATATCGTTTCCAACAGTAATGGAGATGGTTATTGTTGCAATTACATTAATAACAGCAAAGATAATTGTTAAATGAAAATCCGGTTGGGGTCACAAAATTATTTAGAATCCAATACGGATATATTTGCACATGTCTAAATATGTTCCATTGCAAAGATAGGGACCTGATATAAATCATATGTTTACATCAAAACGGACTCACTCCGATATTCACGGACATGACGGTTTATATAACACCATGTTCCATTTTGACAAGTGCAGAAATGGTATTTTAAACGTTGGTAGAATATGATAGAGTGCATTGAAGACTAGAAAATATTGTTTTATGTATAACAATTCAAGATCTGAGTCATGGAAGGACGATATTAAACAGCTTGACAGATTTAGAACAGTGCTATTAAGTACAATACTCAACAGTGTTGTATTATCTTAGAGAAACGGAGATATCCTATATCTGCTGTCCAAATTTTGAATTTTCAGTCTAATTCGTTTTATCATAAGCTCAAGACAAAGTTACAAAATCGTGATACAAGAATTACTGACACAATAATGCATAGCTAGTTTTGATCAATAAAGTGTTTAGGCTTCCTAAGCTTTCCAAACAAAGCCCGAAAACTATGATTTTTAGCATGCTCTTCCGTGTGCGTGTGTATCACGATACTCATTTGCTGTTGAATAAAGAGACTGTTTCCCTGAGATGGATTGGGGTCGATTTTAGATCTGCACTCTAGTCTTGGTCATTGTGATCCATTTTATGGTATATGGATACTGAGTTTGGTAGGATAAGAGGGTGATAAAATAAAACAATAATGAATAGAAACATGGCGTTAGCTTAGCTACTAGTTCATAACTGATTAAATTATCTTTCCCATACAAACAAGCAGTATGTTAGAAGATCTATCCTTTGTTCTGGAAGTCGGAAGGCTTGCCGAGTTTCCTTTTAACGAAAAATTTATGCAGTGAGAGGTAAATAATTGATACAGCATAGATTCTATAGATATATTTTATTTATATCAAATACAAATATACATATTTGCCCTTTGAACGGAGTTCGAATTGATTACAAACAACTGTCCATTGACCAATTGAATTAACTCCTCATATCCCCGCTTAGTGTATCCACTACAAAAATGTTCTGTGCTTTTTGTTGCTTTTCACAATCACCTTTGTATATTGATATGTTAATTGTTTTCTTTTTTCAATTTCTATTTTTATTTACATTCATTAAAACAATATAAGATACACTTAAGAAAGCAGAGCACTACAATCACATGATTAGCTTCTAGAACACTGAACGCTCATCCATTCAAGTAGCGGCGCATGGAAATTAGTGTAAAATAGAAACTAAGCGAAACGACGAACCAGCAATAGGTAATTAAAATATTTTAATATATTTACAGTTGATCTAAGTCATTATTCTTTTTTAATTAACATTACTACCGACAATAAAATTCTCTCTTTCTCTCTCTAATTTGTTCGTCGGTTTGACTTAACTTTTACCATCATTCACAGGTCCAGAGACATCGTCGTATGACACAAGCGAAAATCCTCTACTCTCGTCTTTCCGTGGATTTTAGCCCGAATCTGGCAACGATGGTCCAGACATATATATTCAGGAGCCTGTCAAAGCCGCCCAAGCTGACACCTTGGACGCGAAAAGGTGGAAATATTCTTCTTCTTCTTCTTGGTCATGCAAGTCCATTCATTAGTTTTTCATTCTTTATATTCACGGTTCAAATCGGGATTTAATCTGTCAAACATATCACTTTCAAATATAAGTCTATATACTCTTACTGAGGGAGAGTAACCATATTTAGTATGATGTTTCAGGAGGATGAAGCGCATATATATATATATATATATATATATATATATATATATATATATATATATATATATATATATATATATATATATATGTGTGTGTGTGTGTGTGTGTGTATGTATGTATGTATGTATGTGTGTGTGTATATTCCTTTCCCCTTTCCATTTAACTTCAACAGCCATGTGTTGGATTATACTGAAGCGTAAATAAGTGAATAAGTGGACAAGAAGGAGACGAAAAAGAGACAAATACCAAACTGTACTTTATTTCACGTTCACAACTTATGTTTCATGAAAGTAAACTTTGTTAAAGAACCATTCAAACATGAAAGCTGATGTTTATTCGATCTTGTATTCTGAGGGGTGATTTCGGGGGTGTCTTTATTTTCTTTTTCGCTTTATCAATTGCATGTTTCTGGATATAAATTCATCTATAAGTGTTTTACAAATAAACTCTTACGTTCAGAGTTGTCATCCTTTCCTCATATTTAAGGAAAGAAGCCGCTAGGTGGAATAAGTGACTAGACGTTTTTCTAGCGAGAGTTTTCTAAGACGCGCTCCTAACTTGACCATATGTTCGACCATAACACTATGGTATAGTAAAGGATAACATTTAATTATATTCCAGACATATATCATATTAAGGTATCTATTTCATATCTGGGGATGTAGACTATATTATGGTGATCGAGATTGAATGGTTTCAGAAGAAATTCATCCAAGACACATTATATTATGATATCCAAAGAGTTTTGAAATAATTGTCCTATATAAAATAAATTCGGAATTCGAAAATGGTTTGTAAATATTTTGCACCATTGAATTAGATTAGTTCGCAATACATTTGGCTCGATCAATTTAGCGAATATTTTAGGATCTTGTTAAAATAATTTAATTACATTTTGAAGAGGAGTCGAATCATTTATTAGAGTGGTTATATGATAATTACACGAAATTTGGCATTCATCGTATCACTTTTTGTGGAGTAGTGTGCCTTGTAGAATGATCATCATGTTTGATGATTTTATTGATTGTGCGTATGTCGCATAAATACAATGCTCATATCAATAATTATAGATGTCCTGGTTCTTTTCAGCTTTGGTTGGAAATACTTTAGACGCACTATCAGTAAAAGATTTAATAACTATTCCAAAAATTATGATACAATATTCGGTGCATAGTTTGGATTAAAATCATGTGCTGACACAATATAATGATATATTGGTACTAAACAATGTAATTGGAAAGTCCAGTGTACTTAACAAGTCATATTGTTACACACGAATTACGTTATTATTGACATGAAATATTATATTGAATACCAGATGGAAATTGGTCATATGCTGCTAAGTATCTCATATTTCGATAAACATAGATAAGAAGAGGAAAATGATTCTCTGCATCCTCTTTCGATTTTCCTTTGTGAAGAAAATCATTCTACATACATTAAAAACTCTCTATAATATAGACATCTCAAACTTGTTGTTAGAGTGTTAAAGATTAATAATCAAAATTATGCAATGTTTTGCATTACATAAATATAATCAATAATAGGCTGTAATGCATATGACGTCGACGATGTAAGTACTAATATTAGTTACAAAATCATGTGTGACAACCTTATTTGTAACAAAATCAAACTTGGAAACGTCATTATCTATATTAACTCATGCGTTATCGTTATCAATAATTTCAATTCATATGCCATGAGTAATTCGTTACCTATATAAGTTTAAATGCTTAAGTTGTAATAACGCTGAGTTATCAAAAACATTTTTTCAGTTGTTGCTTATGATAAAGCGTTTATTAACTTAAGCATGAAGAGTAAATGTAAGCAAAAACAAAATGAAGCATTTTAGGTGAAAGAAGTTACATAATTTGCAGAGATCACAGACCATATCGAACAATGGATTAGAATGTTTTTAAAATCTCACGATGCATGAAGTGCAATGCAAAATCAGCTGAAATTAAAAGAAAAGGACTAATTCAGGCACTTTCACTTGTAGAACTATGGATTTAAAATGCTTTCAAATAACCGGGATTATTTATGCCTAACAGACAGCCAAAGACCGAAACTTTGAAGATTATTTTCATTTACATACGTGCATTAAAGTAATCAGCTGTCGTTAGTATGTAAAATGTTAGTAGTACATAATGTATTCATGGATTTTGGTGCAATGCATAATTTTTCTGCAGTTGTGGTTATTGCATATAGATCGATTAGCAACTTAAAACATTACTTTGATTGATGTGATTAGATTTAATTAATTCAAGTGATCTTACTTCCTAATTTTATTTGCCATTTGTGCTAAAATCACATAGGTATATCTTACTTTATTTTCCACTTGAACACAGCAACTCCTGAAGCACTTAACCCATCTGCATTATGCCGGAAGGAAATAAGATATAGTGAGTTCTATTTCTATAAACTACTGTTTTGTGTGAGGTAGAAACATCCACGAATACATTCTTTTTAGTTTTATGCTTATTATGTATTGCTTAATGTCTCTTCTTTTCTTCCACCATCATTCGTGATTATGAATTATAAAACGTCTCAAGTTTTATTTACTGAAAACAAGAAAGAAATAGCCAAAAACCAATCAAAAACAGCTAAATCAATCAATCAATCAATCAAGCAAGCAAGCAAGCAAGCAATCATGGATACTATGGAGTATGCAATCCATCGAATCCGAGAACAATATGAAGAATAAAAGTGTCAAAAATTGAAATGTTATATTTCAATCAATAATTCAATATGTGCATTTCTGTTGTTATGTTTCTATCAAAAACTGAATGAATGCATGATAAAATTAAGTTAACTGTGGACAATATGTCATATCACCGAGCGCAAAAGTTTGCTTGCGCGAGGAGAAGTGCCATATAAAATAGTCTGTCGGATGATAACGTTTCATTCTTAATTTTATAATTATCTTCTGCTATTATTCCATCACGATATTGAACAAATCGAACTTAGCCCTATTAACTCATTCGGAAAGTAATTGGCTACGTCTTTATATCTTTAGGTGTTTGGTTTCAACGGAATAAATAATAATGCCGAGACTGCACTTTCCTTGTACGAATTAATTATTGTTAATATCCTTTCGCAACATGTTTACCAAGAATATTTTGGCGCAAGAGGATGTGTCCCATCTAACCAATTGCTTTCATGTAATAAAATGATCGGTCTAAGCAGTTATAGAATGTATGTGAGAATTTTGGATTTACGGATTAAGAACGACTGTTGCATTGAAAAGTCATTCTATTCGTGGGTCAATTAGTTCTTAAGATGTTATGAAAATTTTATGTTAGACAACGCACACACGTGAGATATATATATATATATATATATATATATATATATATATATATATATATATATATATATATATATATATATATATATATATATATATATATATATATATATATATATAGTGTGTGTGTGTGTGTGTGTGTGTGTGTGTGTGTGTGTGTGTGTGTGTGTGTGTAGATAGATAGACAGATAGATAGATACTCGGCTGTTGTAAGTACATCCAGACATCCTTGACGATCCCGGATAACCTCCTTTTGTAAAAGTCGTCTTATAAAACGCGTTGAAAATCATTCCTCATGGAATATATACTATATTATGTATACGTAATTAAATTGTTTGTTTGTTAGTTTAATTTTTTTTTATTTTTATTTTATTCCATTACATGTCATTGTAATGATAAATTTGTGTACTGGATTTTAGTTTTTTTTAGAAATACAATTCACTTCTGTTTGACCTGGTAAACAGCCATTAGTTGAAACATTGTATCTATTTGCTGACCTTGAGTCAGAAAGCAGATTGAGTTTAGAGTAAACAACTTTTTTAAAATTATTTATTCTCAGAGTAAGAACCATTGATTTTAGCTAAGTCCATAGGATGCGTACGAGATAATCGGTATGTAATATTTCTACGTTGTACTTGGAAAGTGATCACGTGACCCTCATACGGGAATCTGTTTTACGTTTTAGATAGTCTTATAACTTAATGTTGGAAGAATAAATAGCCAGTTGGCCTTCAAACCTTTGAAGCTTAAAGGTGTTTTGTTGTGACCAGTTTGAGTTGAATTTTCATGTTTTTGAATGAGTAATTCATTTCTCTGGAAAACATATATATAAGTGTTCCTTACAAAATTCTTGGACAAAGACAATTATTGAAAATTATTCGGAATTCCAAACTGGGATATTATTCTTTCTGATTCAAGAAGGAACTGTCGACACGGAAACACTTTGAAGGTTCTTCGAAGACGCCACTGCCTTCCATCTTGAATTTCATCGGGATTCAAATTGTGATTTATTTAGGACTTTTTATTGATAGGACTTATATTTTTTAATTCTTGGATTAATTTTGGCTTTGATTCGTAAACAGTAAGTCCTTTTTCTCAATTTTACTTTATTTTTCTAGGGAAATAAATTATTTTGTTACATTTTACAAAGTTTTTGTCTTCACTCTTTTCTTGTTTCTTTTGCACGAGCCTAGACACGTAACAAGAAAAACTGGGTTGCTCGTCCTTGGGATATATGAATTTTGGCTAAATTATTTCAGAAAATTGTTTTTTGAAATTTAAATTCCCCTAGTTTTCTGAATTTTTAAAAAATTCCAAGCCTTGTTTTTTCATTTTTGAAATTTTTAGTGAAATCAACAGACCTTTTTTACAATGTCATCAAACATGGAGATCTTTCTTTCAAATCCTACCCAGGAGCAGCTGGAATGTTTCAAAAAGATGAATTGCTTGAACTTGCCAGACAATATGATCTTTCTGAAGCAAAGGCTTCTTTAACGAAGCGAAAGATTTTGGTCCAGTATTTGGTAGAAAAGAGTGTTTTGGATGAAAGTGTTTTGATTTCGATCAGTAAATCTGTATCAGTCTCTGATATAAAAGTAAATAAATTAAAATTAAAATGCAAGAAGGAATTAGAGTTAAGAAAGCTGGAACTTCATAAAGATAAAGAAGAGAAACAAATGCAGTTACAATTTGAAAAAGAGGAGAGAGAGAGAAAGATAAATGCAGTTACAGAAAGAATAAATGCAGTTACAGAAAGAAAAAGAACAAATGCAATTAAATAAGGAGGAGAGAGAGATGCAAATGCAAAGAGAGAAGGAACAGCGGGAATATCAATTTAGAATAAAAGAAATAGAGCTGGGAAGTGAAAAGCACATTCCCACTTCACATACAAATTCAAGTTTTGATACTACTAATAATATTAGGTTGGTACCCCGTTTTGGCGACAAGGAAGTAGACAAATATTTTCTTTATTTTGAAAAAGTTGCTAAAAATTTGATATGGCCAAGGGAGCATTGGACTCAGTTATTACAATGTGTACTTTTTGGCAAAGCTTGAAATATCTATGCATCCCTGTCAGTACAGCAAAGTGCTGACTATGATCTGGTTAAAGAATGCGTCTAAAAGGGTTATGAGTTAGTCCCTGATGCTTATCGGCAAAAATTCAGGAACTATGAAAAAGAAGCTGGACAAACTCATGTCGAATTTGCAAGAGACAAAGAGCCGTTACTTGATAGATGGTCCTTACCCAAGAAAGTTGATCAAGATTATAAAAGTCTTAGACAACTTGTATTACTTGATGAGTTCAAGAACTGTGTCCATAGTGACATTAAGATTATCTTGAAGAGTATATGATCGAAACCTTGCAAAATGCTGCTCATGCTGCTGACGAGCATTTTTTAACTCATAAAGTTCTTGTTGTAGGCAAGTCTTCCACTCAGTAGTCTTTTGGCAATGAGGTATTTCAGCCTAATATAATCCCTTCTAAATCTCAATCTGGCACAACTTTTAAAAATCAAGCTTCTGATAAGCTTGATCAAAAATCCTTCTCTCTTCCTACGTGTACGTATTGCAAGAAGAAAGGACACGGTATTTATGATTGCTTCAGATTGAAAAATAAGCATCAGAAGCAAGACAGACCTATCCCAAATGCTCTTATTTCTAAGAGGTCAAGGTCGCGGTCATGTATTGAAAGCAATACATTTGTTGGGTCTAATAAACCCCAGTCTGATTTTATTATGGTGAATAATGAACCATTCATGTCGAAGGGTTCTATATCACTCTTGGGTGATTTGGCCAATCCAATCCTATTAAAATTGAGGGACGCAGGAGATTCTCAGAGTCTTTTATTATCAGGTACTTTGCCTTCTTCTGAGAAGCCTTCTTCTAATGAGAGTGTTCTTATTCAGGGAGTAGAGTGCGGCTTTGTTAATATTCCTCTCCATTGTGTAAATTTGTCATCAGACTTAGTTTCAGGATCTGTGACAGAGGGAATAGTGTCTTTTTTACCCGTTGAGGGCATTCATTTATTACTAGGCAACGACCTAGCTGGAGATAAGGTTGTGGTTAATCCACTTGTAACTGAAAAGCCTTCTTTGGATCAGAAACTTGATCCTATTGAAAAAGAATTCCCTGATTTATACCAAGCTTGTGCAGTTACTAGAGCTATGGCAAATTAAGCTCTTGAAAATGATGTTGATAAAGAAAGTATTCCGTTTGCTGACACATGTATTGGTCAGGCTTTTGATGAGGTCACTTTCACTCCTTGTTTGGATCAATCAAAAGGTATTGATCACAGTTATCCCCATTCTCTTTATTCTCATCAGGGTGACAAATGACAATCACATGTCGTTGAACAAGAAAAAGGTCCTTAGATCTCCTGTTTGTTTCAAAGGGCCATTAGTGAAACTGAAGCCACTGAAGTACCCGTCTGTTATTTCATTAAAAATGGAATTCTTATGTGAAAATGGAGACCTCCTGAGGTCCCTGCTGGTGACGAGTGGTCAGTGAACTATCAAATTGTAGTTCCAAAATCTTACAGACCCGAAATACTTAGTTTGGCCCATGAAACTCCTCTGGCTGGTCATTTATTGATTATTAAGACTTATCACAAGATCTTGACTCACTTTTATTGGCCAAAAATTAGAAGTGATGTTTGTAAATACTGCAGATCTTGTCATACTTGTCAAATGGCAGGAAAACCCTAAGGCTCATCTGCAACCTATTCCTACATTTGACGTACCATATAGCAGAAAAATGGTAGATTGTGTTGGTCCTTTACCTAAGACCAAGTCAGGCAACCAATATTTGTTGACCATAATGTGTGCGTCCACAAGATTCCCAGAGGCGATTCCTTTGAGGAATATAAAAACTAAAGCAATAGTAAAAGCTTTGATAAATTTTTTTTTATGCCCAGTTTGGCCTTCCCAAATCTGTCCAATCGGATCAAGGGTCAAATTTTATGTCTGGAATTTTCCAGTAAGTTATGCACGAATTAGGCATCCAACGATTCAAATCTTCTGGTTATAACCCTGACAGCCAAGGGGCTATAGAGAGATTTCATCAGTCTTTGAAAAATATGATTCAATCATATTGTTTTGATTCGGGTAAAGATTGGGATGAAGGCATTCATTTACTATTGTTTGCTGTTAGAGAATCAGTTCAAGAATGTTTAGGATTCAGTCCCTTTGAACTAGTTTTCGGACACACTGTGCGGGGACCATTGAAGTTGTTGTAAGAGAAACTTCTTTCTACTGAAGATACTGAACTTAATGTTCTCGATTATGTTTCCAAATTTAAGTATAAGTTGTCAGTGGCTTGTGAGGTTGCAAGAGCGAATCTGCACTCTACTCAGTCAAAAATGAATTTAAGGCATGAAAAAAACTCAAAGGAAAGGAGTTTTCAGCCTGGTGATAGAGTTCTGGCTCTCTTGCCCATTCCACAAAATCCTCTTCAGGCCAGGTATTATGGTCCCTACACGGTTGAAAAGAAAGTAAATGATTTAAATTACATCATAAGTATTCCTGGTAGGCGAAAACAAAAACAACTTTGCCACCTAAACATGTTAAAGGAGTATATTGAAAGAGATTGCCAGGTAAATCATGCAATTAATTTAGTTGTACCTGTCCCACTCAGTGAGGATTTAAGTGAAGGAATGCAATTGGACACTATTGATTTGGTAGTGACAAATCGTCGGAATTCAGAAATTGTGAATAATCTGGACCAGAACCGTTCACATTTGCAACAACAAGAAAGGAATGAATTTAAACAGTTGTAATTTAAATATGAGCACTTATTTCCAGATATTTCAGCGAAAACAAACAAAATATTTCATGACGTTGAAATTGTAAATTCCAAACCTGTGAAACCAAACCCATACAGGATGAACCCTCTCAAACAGGAATACTTGAAAAAAGAAATTCGGTATTTGTTGGAGAATGATTTCACATAGCTGAGTAAAAGTGATTGGAGTTCACAATGTATACTTGTTCCGAAACCAGATAAAACTTTCCATATGTGCACTGATTATAGGAAGGTGAATAGTGTGACTAAAACAGATTCATTTCCATTACCAAGACTCGATGACTGCATTGATAAAATTGGAAATGCGAAGTACGTCACCACATTCGACCTTCTGAAAGGATTTTGGCAAATTCCACAAACGAAAAGAGCAAAGGAAATTTCGGCAATTGTGACTCCAGATGGACTTTATCAATATAAAGTGATGCCGTTTGGGATGAAGGGTTCCACAAGTACTTTTCAACGTTCAATGAATATGATTACCTCTGGTCTAGATAATTGTGATGCTTACATCGATAATATCATTATCTACAAGGACACCTGAAAAGAACATCTAGCAACAATTCGGAAATTCTTTGACAGACTCACTGATGCAAGTGTGACAATTAATTTATCCAAAAGTGAGTTATGCCGTGCTTGTGTAACTTTTCTAGGATATATAATGGGACATGGAGAAGTTAAACCTATAGATACTAAGGTCAAGGCTATCTCTGAATTCCCTGTGCCTGTCAGTATAAAGAAACTGATGCGACTTTTGGGTATGGCCAGATACTATCGAAAGTTTTGTCCCAATGTTTCTAATATTGCTGAACCCCTGACAAACTTATTAAGAAAGAAAAACAAGTTTCTTTGGACTGAAACATGTCATCAGGCTTTTGAGAAGTTAAAGGCCATACTTAAGAGTGCACCGGTTCTTACAGCTCCACATTTCAGTCAATCATTTAAACTATCTGTTGATGCAAGTGATGTTGGGGTTGGCGCAGTATTGATTCAAGAATATATAAATGGTTTTGATCATCCGGTGTGCTATTTTTCTACGAAATTAAATAAGCACCAAAGAAATTATTCAACAATCGAGAAGGAATGTTTGGCTTAGATACTGGCATTACAACATTTTGAAGTTTACATTAGTTAGCTCCTTCTCCGATTATTGTGTTTAGTGATCACAACCCGTTTACTTTCATCGACAAGATAAAAAACAAAAATCAGAGATTATTAAGATAGAGTTTGTTGTTACCAGAATATAATATTGACATCAGGCACATCAAGGGAAAAGACAGTTTAATAGCAGATGCACTTTCCCGTGTATGGAAATATTATTTCATGTACACTTTGTATAATTCATAAGAGTTCTTCTTATGTTATTTCTTTTAAACCTCATATATAATTAATCTTTGGTAAAAAGATAGATTTATTATATAAATCAATCTTTTTCTTTTATCGGGGGAAGTGTTATGTATATGTAATGATATTATTTGTTTGTTAGGTTTAAATTTTTTTTTTTAATTTTTATTTTATTCCATTACATGTTTTTGTAATGATAATTTTGTGTACTGGATTTGATTTTTTTTTTTTTGAAATTCAATTCAGTTCTGTTTGACCTGGTAAACAGCCATTAGCTGACCTTGATTCAGAAATCAGATATAGTTTGTAGTAAACAATTTTTTTTTATTATTTATTCTCAGAGTAAGAACCATTGATTTTAGCTAAGGCCATAGGAAGCGTAAGTGATAATCGGTATGTAATATTTCTACGTTGTACTTGGAAAATGATCACGTGACCCTCATACGGGAATCTGGTTTGCGTTTTAGATAGTCTTATAACTTAATGTTGTAAGAATAAATAGCCAGTTGGCCTTCAAACCTTTGAAGCTCAAAGGTGTTTTGTTGTGACCAGTTTGAGTTGAATTTTTAGTTTTTGGAATGAGTAATTCATTTCTCTGGAAAACATATATATATATATATATATATATATATATATATATATATATATATATATATATATATATAAGTGTTCCTTACAAAATTCTTGGACAAAGACATTTATTGAAAATTATTCGGAATTCCAAACTGGAATATCATTCTTTGTGATTCAACAAGGAGCTGTTGACACGGCAACACTTTGAAGGTTATCGAAGAGTCATCGCCTTCCATCTTCAATTTCATCGGGATTCAAACTGTGATTCATTTAGGAAATTTTATTCATAGGACTTATATTTTTTATTCTTGGATTAATTTTGGCTTTGATTCGTAAACCGTAAGTCCTTTTTCTCAATTTTACTTTGTTTTTCTAGGGAAATAAATTATTTTGTTTAATTTTACAAAGCTTGTTGTCTTCACTATTTTCCTAGACACGTAACAGCTAGATAACCAGAACTTTTACACTACAACAGGCAACAAATTGAAATAAATTCATCAATTCGTCAAAACAATAAGTGCCACACAACTATGGTTTTGAATGACTTTCAGCAAAAGGTGTTATTGACAATCGAAACTTAATATGAATTAAAATTTTGATTTAAAGTCACAGACATCTAATTATAATTCGAGTAACGGAACCAGATTTTGTGTTGCTTTTTTTTTGTTATTAAATACTGCCGTTTAAGCATAAAGAATGCTGACTACCTGAAACTAATTATCTGAAGAGAATAAACTAGTAACTGGCCTTTTTTCAGACATAATCTAAATATGAATAACTCGTTTGCAATGGCAGATTTGAGCCTAAAACCATGTTCATTTCATTTGTTGTCGCACAAATACTAATGCAATTAAATGGGGATATCTTCAACGGTTCGAATTTTGGTCTATGTTTTCATGGTTTTAAACGTTCGCACTTGGATATATGATTCATAGGATGTACATGTGATTGTAATGTCTTGCTAAATAGGTTTTGTAATTTAGCTTAATAGTTTCATTATAGGAATAGAGTTATTTTTCTGTGCCAATTTCATATCACAATAATCCATTGGCGTTATCGCCTGAAGGAAAAATATACCACAATCTTTATTTCTGTAATAAGCTATTTATGATACTGGAAAAGTGTCTACGTATTCAAAATTTTTTTTCATGTTTATTATGTCTAAATTTAACACTTTGATACTTTATTTCTCACGCCGGGTTTGCTGGATTTTACAACCTTTCTTATCCCCACATCGACGGACATATAGGCAAACATAAAAATTCAATTAAATTAATCAACCAATAAGGGGAACTAGAGTTTCCTGGATCAATTGAATTGGAAAGAATATGGCGAACACATTAATTAATGACTGAGAATTTTGTTTTTTTGCATGCGTGTATATTTCTATATAATAAATGGATGAATAATGCAAAACTTTTGTATGGGGAATAAATGTCTGATTAAATGAGCATTGATTGTTGATTTTCTCCATATTGTTTGTTATTATGTCATTACTTCCATGGAACGACTAAAAAACTCCATTTAATTAATTCGAAAGAAACTGAATTCATTTCAATCCATTTAGGCTTTGGACTGTGTTGGTTCACAAAATCCATAAAGATGGCAATTGCCACGTATTATCTTCAATAGGCGTTAATATGTTATCCATGACAACATTATCATAACACAAGAGAACAAGGGATAGTTATGCAAATATTTCTCTCCCAACTTAAGCCGTTGTCCAGTCAGGTTTTGCCGTTGCTAAAATATGAATTGGTACTTTCCATAAGATCCTTTCATGAATGCATGTTTCATGAAAGATAGATTCTAGTTTGAGGTCAAATTTGTTATTAAGGTGTCAGGAAAATTTCAATTCAAACAATACATACATACATACATACATACATACATACATACATACATACATACATACATTTTTACATCGATGAAATATCTCTTGGACTACTACTATAATCAAACGAGAAAACTGAGTAAAAGATAAAGACGAAAAAACATCCCTCCATGTATTTTGTTGTACATTCACAACATATGTTTTCTGAATGTAATCTATTTTTAGAAACAATACAGATATCGAGACGGGTATTCACGTTACATTTTTGTTATTTTTGTTGTTTTTTTCTGGATCAAATAGATGTTTCAGGACAGATCTTGGTACATGTTTACAAATAAACACTTACATTCAGAAGTGGTACATCTTTATATTATTGGAGGAAAGAAGCTGTTAGAGGAATATCTTAGAAGACGTTTTCCAACACCCTAAAATGAAAACACTGATCGAACAAAATACCCAGTGTTCTAAGCGATTAATATTTAAAATTGTATCCCAGAGATTTATTCCAGACACAGCGATGTTGCCTAGATTATGCTGTGTTCAAACAACTCAAACTATTTTCCACCAAGAAACATAAGAATTTGAAACCTTGAAATATTTCCTGTTACATAAATACTAATCAGTTGCTAATATATATTAATAACACATATATGTTTTAGAGAAACACTTTTCTGTGTTTCTTTCTTTAGAGATATGACCTGAACGACGACTTATAGTCTTCTCTAATTGAGGTGTTCGAATTCAATCAAATCAAGTACTTTTTCTTCCTAATTTCCGTTTCTCAGTTTTGTTAAAATCAAACAGGTACATCTTACTCTCGTTCCGACGTAAATAATTTAATCATTTGTGACACTTAATCTATTTGCAATATGCCTGAAGAAAATAAGATAATACGATTTATTATTTCTGGAGACATAAATATATATATA